>JAALXI010000107.1:0-146503 GCA_012977755.1 Fusarium nurragi | reverse complement strand
CATACTCCGTACGGAGTATGGATCCAAACCTCGCTTACACGATGAACTCATCCAATCTGCCATTGTTGAGGCGATTGTTTCCTGTCAACACGTCACTGTCGATACCATCCAGGGGTTCTTTCGTTCCTGTCAACATGCCCAGGTATCAGAGAACCAGCAGAAAATGCAATGGACCAATCAATGTCCTTATCATGGTGTCCAACTTTGAAGGCTTGCCTGACATGTCCCCATCTACAGCCTCCTTTGCATCTTAAGTTAATCAAGCACAGTCCATCACTTGTGCCAAGAGCCTTTCGAAACATCAGGTCACAAACAACGTTCAGGCAACACAGGCTTCGGAATCACATCGCTTCTACTTCTATCAAAAGACGTTCAATTGGTCAACTTAGACTGGGTTGTGTCTCGATGCATATCCATTTTAGGACTTCATCATGATACCATATATCCATGTCTCATGTGGTGCCACGCCACCGGTTCCAGCAATCTACACACAATAAGCAAGATGATTTATAGCGTACGCGTCCATGTAGTAGCCAAAACGTCTTCTATACAGTCTGTTGCATTCCGAACGCAATTGGCTCACTATGAGTTTAGATCATGATGTCCTTCAATACTAGGGGTCATGAGGCGGGACCCACCATATTCGTTACATAGCCTTGGAAATTTCACGTATGCTTTCTCATCATGGTCCACAAGGCTGCAGTCACTGTTTCAGGACTCACTCATACCAAGAAAGGTCATGCTTGTATTCATTTTGTGCAGCGAAAGTGTTCCTTGATCGGCGTCAAGTGTATAATATTAGTTACACATGCCATGTTCATAAGCTGCTTTCCTCCCTGTGCTTCTCTGTTGCTCTAGGTTCCCAGGGATACTACGTGAAATCATGATTCACTTTGATGATGCCCCTCTGCCAAGAAATCACCCGCAAGAATAACGAAGGTAACGGAATATTTTGAATACTTAACTACCGATTTGGGCAGTTTGTTTTGTATTTTCTCGCGCCAGAAATGAAGTTGACAGAGACCAAGAAAGATGACAGTGCATGATGTCTCTATCGCGCGAAGTCTCGACGCCTGGTTAAACTCTCTCTTCCAACTCGCGATTGCCAGATCCCAGTATCCTCTTCCTCAAGCCCTCCCAAAATGACGATCCTCGCGGGGCATCGTAGTCGAATTGAATAAGTGAACTAAATCACCAAATAGTAAAAAGTGTTGTATTTGCTTTGTGGATATCATCGATTCTCCTCCTCAAGTAGCATCCTCCCGTCACGCCAAAAATTGCCATTAACGTAGGTGGGATGCCTCGATTGGGCTTGTAGGGCCACTTCGAACATGGCTCAGGTCACTGCTGCCCGTTCGTCGTAGAGCTTGGCTCATGGTCTCGATGTTCAGGTCACCCCCTAAAGGATTGGGTTTGAGGTTGTTTGAGCTTGTTGGGCTGCCCAAAGGTCTTCGCGATGGGCTCAACTCGATACCCTTCATGCTTCCGGGGTTACTCGTAGGAGGACTTGTCTCGGGCCCTTGGCTCGATACCGGAGATCGAATGGGTGAAGGCGAACGGTTCACCGCTGTTGGCAGAGACGTGAGACCTGCAAGGTGGATGCTGTCGCGGGAGCCTGCAATACCTGCAGGAGGGTAGTGTTCGGCCTGTACAACGTCGGCAAACGAGATGAAGGATAGCCGGCGGACGTCGGAGGAATCCAAAGACCCGTAGTTAGAAGCGTTGTCGGCCGAAATGGCCTCTCGATCAGCAAAGGAAGCAAGCTCAGCTGCCCACTCGCTGGCCGACGGGTCGTACGAGGGAAGACCAGTGTTGGCTCCCGTGACTGTCACAGCGGCGGGCTGATGCGAAGTGTGAGTCACAATCTCGACGGTATCAGGGTCAAGCTTTTGGTTTGTGATTGCTTCGGATGCATCATCGAGAACTGGAGGAATAAAGTTTTCAGTCTGGATATGTGTCGGAATGGCGGGAGAGCTGGGCTTGACAGAGCTGTCCTGAACATCACGCTCGAAGATCTGGGAGGTGGCTGGCGATGAAAGCCTTGAGGAGCCGGTGAAGCCGCGGCCTGGAGACGAAGGCAACGTAAAGCTCTGCTCGGCAGTTGGGGGCCATGATGGCTGGTTCGAAGATAGCTTAGAAGTATCTCGGGACAGAGGTGGACTCGCGGGGTTGGAGTTTGCGTAGGAAGGAGTTTGAGACTCAGAACGAGATTCAGGCTTGGAGTCAGATTTCGTGAGGATTGATGACTTCTTCTTGCCAAGACCGAACAAGCTACGCATCTTGCTCTTTCCGTCCTTCTTGGTGTCTTCCCGTTGACTATCTGTGTCGGTGTTGAATTCGCTGGCTCGAGGTGTCGAATCTCCTAATCGCTGGTCATTTACAGACTCAGGGTTGACATATCGATCATCACGGGTGATGGGAGCAGCTTCGGCGAGACTCATGTTGATAGAAGAGCTCAGGTGCTGAGCGTCGAGAGTTAAGTGGTGTTGGCGGTGTTGTAGACGAGATATATACGGCAGAGGTTCTGCGAGTGCAAAAACTTGTCAGGGAGACTGCTCAATAGGGTCGAGTCAGTAACGAAGGTCGTGGAATTCGGCAAGCGAGAGGAGCAACGCGGCGGGACAGGAAGGGTAATATGTACGGATACCGCTGTAGGTACTGTACACAGTTGAGATGGATGTATCGGGTAAGAGACAGCTCGAGGAAAACAAAGTAAAAATGACCGTGCGGAACTGAGACTTTGTTCCTGGCGCCGTCGCAGCTGCCCTTCAAGATGGGATAAACATTGAATATTGGATTAGATGCTGCACAAACCTTTAGACCAACAACCTGTAAAACAATCAGGTCCGTAGCTCCCGGTACAAGACTGGAGACCTCCGTAAACAAAGACCCACAACGGCCAGCGCTAATTGTAGGGGACCTGCTAATCGCGGCAATGGGTTGTCCGTCGAGCCGCCGTCTCTGGTCTTGGGCTAGTGTTGGTATGCGTGATGCACTGAGATTTGCAGCTTTTGGCGCGAATCGTCAATTTTGGAGAGACTCTCTGACGGTGAGAGACAGTCCCAGATAGTGCGATGAAGTACGGATAGAAGAAGGGCAGGTGGGCTGAGACGTTGGGCGCGCTATGGCTTCGGGTGCAGCGTATTCGTGCAAAGGGAGACGAAGACGTGAAGTACAGGTGCAGGTGCAGGTTTATTGCTTTTGTCGAATGTCACTCGTCTCTTTGCCCGGGTATAGCAAGGTGCAGGGCGCCAAGATCTGATATTTATTGTCTGCCGAAATGGATAATGAAAGGGAGAGGGAAGACAAAAAGTCAGAATGGAACTCGACGAGAGGGGATGGACGAGCTCTAAAGGAATGGCATTGCAGCTGCAAGTGACAGTTACGGGGGCTTACGGCGTAGGTGGCTTTCGAGCTTCAACTTTTGGACGATCAGCGCACTTTGATCAAGGCACGGGATCAGCTGTAGGGGCCCATTATGGGGCTATTTTTTGGGAGTCGCCAGGTCGCACAGACAGAACCTCCACTGCAGCCAGGTACGAGAGATTTAATTGCAATCGAATCGAATCCATGGAAGAAAGGCTAAGACTAAGAACAAGCTTGTGAATGTGACCACGGGACCGCTGCCAAGTTGGACCAACGGACGACACCTCGCAGAGCAAAGCAAAACCTGCTTGAAACCGAAAGACATCGAGATGCTGATTCCGTATTCCGTACACGAAATGCAATCAAGGACCAGGACCGGCCTGTATTGTGACCCACGTTTTGAAATCTCGTCCTTCTAGATGCTCCGTTGGTCGTCCATGTGGTGATCCTGCATTGAATGTTACGTATGTTTGGCATCGTGTATCGGGCTGCACGAATCCATCCCTATGCATGCACTCGACAAGGGACTCTCGCCTATGCAAGCCAGGCATCAGAGCCTGTATTTAAAGGACTTTGTCCCAATGACACAAGTACCAGCCCTGGGTTGCCTATCTCAGATGTAGAGGGACTGATCCGATGGGCTCAAACGTCCCTTCATCACCAGGGATATCATGATATTATCGTCCTCTCCCTTATCAACGCTGGTGCCGCCTTGGTAACATGTGGTTGCTATATTAATTTTATCAGTCCATTTCTCCCTCAGACTGCATCCTTTGTCCTGCTTTGGAACGGTTGGGTGCCAACGCCCATCATCTCGGGTCACCTCTCTTATCACATCCCGTCACTTTCACTAACCTGGCTATACCCCCGCTACCGACATGGACCTCGTGACGACTCCTTCAGGGCTCATCTTCATCTGCCCTGGCGGAACAGCACAGAATAGGCTAATTGGGGTAAGATCCGCGCGTATCTGCATCGAAGTGAAAACCGACAAGGGAGAAGGGGGAAGCTTGCCCTGCTTATCGACCGTTTGTTGCTTTTTAGCTTCAAACAGCATTATCAACACCAAAAATGCAGTCTGGGAGGCATCACTGGGCTTCCCTTCCAGCCCCAGTTGGCGCTCCAAGTTTTGACAGGCCCAAGTGCTGACCCCTAATTTCCCTGTTATATTTCGCCACTGATAAGGGGTCGCTGATCGTCCTCCACATCCATCTCAGTTCTGTCAAGAAAAATCTGTAGATCTGTTTGATACTTGGGAAAATGAAACATGAGACTCGTCAGCTTGGGGCTTGTTTTATTGGAGGAGCGGGAGGTAAATGCCACGAGGGGTAGGGACATTCCTCCTGGCTAAGGTAACTAATAAACCGACGTCATAAGCTTACCTGGAGGTGTAAGGCGAACTGAGCTGGAAGATCTCCTGGGCCGTGCTATCATGTGACTGGATGTGGCAGGCAGCCACGTGATCGCTGATTAGATAATGGGCTGTCTTAGGTAATCATCGTGGCAGAAACTTCAGATCTTGGACTTCAAGGTGTCGGTAGGGTCCAGCTATAATCACACGATACGCCAATTGTCGCGGCCAATTGCCTTCAGCCCGGTGCACGAGGTCTTTACGAGAATCCGATACCTCAGCCAGCATCTTCATTCTCTCTGCACCCCTAGCTCTCTCAATCCAGTCTCTCGACAACACTTCATCGGACACAATGGAGTTTCGAAGTCTCGCACGACCAGCTGCCTGGCTCTTCAGCCCTCGTGCATCAGTTCTTCCTATCGTGCCTTGCCGTGGCCACAAAACAACAAGCCGGACGAAAAGGTCTCTGAAGATTGCCCCCCACGACTCTTTCCTCCCCGACCGAAAGACCGCCTTTCCCGCCTCCGACTCTATCATTTACAACCCTCCTTCTTCCGAGGCGTCTCCTCTCCATACTCCATTCCTCTTCCTCCCTCCCAACGATGCGCGCCGTGCCGCTCTCACACGACTTCGACACACTCCCGGCTCTCCCCTGGAGCCCCCGTCCGAGGGCAAGCTTCCTCCAGCAATGAATTACCCCCGCCGCAACCCCAACTATAACCTCAACGCTGCCGACATCAAGGAGATGAAGCGGCTAAGAGCAGAGGATCCCGATACTTGGAGCGTCAACAAGCTTGCTGAGAAATTTGGCTGCTCGACTATTTTCGTCAAGATGGCTGCTCCCGCACCCGAGAGGCACCTGGAGGGCCTCAAGCGAAAGCAGGAGAGGAGAGAAGCTCGATGGGGTGCTATCCGAACCAACGCAAGAGAGGACCGCAAGAGGAGGACAGATATGCTGTACCGTGGCGAGTTGTAAAGAGATTATTCTTGAGGATGTCGGTGGCGTGGTGCAGCGATTGTCTATAACACTTGTACAAACACATAAAATCGACTGGAGCTTGTGTATGATTATGATGATGAGTTAGGGAGTGAGATGCGAATCATGTCGGATTCAGCCCAGTGGAAGGGCGAGAAATATGTATAATTGCCAAATACCAACAAAAAAAAAACCCTACAATACAATAGCCTCTTGTATTCTCTCACCCCTCGTTCCCTGAGTATCTTTTTTGTATGTCCTATCAAATTTTACCTGCCAGAAAGTTTACGGCATTTAAATGTCCAATGTTTCTCCAGGCGTATGCCCCACGATTTTTTTCATGTTCCCAAGACAACACCAGATTAATGCTGATCCAGTACACATACACCCCACATAAGAGTGTTCATAAATCCAACCCAGTAAAACTACCTATGCAAAGCAACTTAATCTAACTTCATTTCAGTTGACCTGGTAGTTGATGTTGATGTGCGGCGACTACCTCCTGCGCTTGAAGATGACGAAGAATGCGGCTCATTCAAGAGGTCCTTCTCGCCAGGGATGACACGATTGCACCAACCGCACCACGACCGACGCACTCCTCTGACCTCTCGGCCGAGGACACGGCTGCCACTTGAGCGTTCATCATCCCACTCGGGAACACAGCGGCCAACACGCACCATGCGAACACGCTTGCGCTTCACAACGCCGCCGATGCCCTCGATCTCATGGCGCAAGTAGCCAGGACCGAGGGACGGCGACGGTGTGCGCTCGTGCGTGAGGCGGAGCTGGTCAATAAGTGCGTCGACCGGAGCTTGTTGCGGCCCCAGACTCGGAGCAACGTTTCCGTCCCGGGCGTCTTCGGCGTCGCAGTCTACTTGGTGCTCAACTTCTTTGGCGGCGCAGCAATCTGCTTCGCGGCCGCAGACTACACCACGGTCACCCTCGCCTATGCCTGTGCCAAGACCACCCAGTACTTCACCGTACTGGTTTCGCCAGCGCCAGATGCTAAAATAAATCAGTAAGAGAAAATGGCCGGGAGAACATTAAGACATACCGTTGATAGTCATGGTCTGCGGCACGAATACTTCGTCCACAGGGCTGGCAAAGCCAAACACCATCGTCAGCGCACTTACAGACGTCCCGCGATACCAGCTCCGATGATAGGGGGACGTCTGGGTCTACGGGGGCCTTGATGAGGGTTGCGATCGGGGCGTGAGCACAAGGTTTGCAAAGTCTTCTATGTCTCTCTTTAAGTGCAACGGAAGCTGGTGGCTTGATGGCACAGTTCTGTTACAGCGTTTAAGTCAGTATATGGAGCTTGATCAACCGTTGCCGGCTGCATGCAGATTGATGTACGTACCCGACAAATCACATCGCTACATCTGCGACACTCGCCGACCATGTCGCGAGCGCAGTCGCCCGATTTTCCGTTGTAGCTACGGCCATCTTCCATGTAGAACCAATTACCAGCGCGGGCGCGGTAGCGAAAGGTTTCGGAGCCATCGACCGGAACGTCCTCGTTCTGGCAGTGGAGGGTCGAGTTAATGAGGGTGGTGCGGTACTGAATGAGACCATGATGGATGAGACGACAGGTACGTGAAAGAGCGTCGAGGGTGTTGAGATCGATAGAAGCAACAATAGATTCAACGACACTATGTCAATGGTCAGAAATGGAGTTGTCATGGCATGTGCCAAAGCAGGCATTAAGTGAACCAGGAGACATCATGATGAAGGTCCATACTCGCAACCAGGAATCTTTCAAAGCATTGAGTTTGCGAATTGAGTATGAAAGGGATGCAACTCACGGATAACACTGAAATGCGCTGGTAACAGGAGACTGGAAAGTAGAAGAGTCCATGGTGCCTAGCGGCTCTGGGGTATACAATGTATGAGGCCAAGGTCCATTCCGGCTTTTGGCAGACAGCAACTCGAGCTTCCTGAGGAGTAGCAGATGCTGATCTTTCTGAGAGAGCTCGTTTTGCTGGGGGTTGTCATGATTCAGAGTCCCCAGAGATGGCATCAGGGGCGGGATGGGCGGCACGACCTCATCATGAGGAGCAGCGGCACGAGGATGGTTGACGGCAAAGCCGCCAGGGCCCGCTCTAGCATCCTCGTCCTCCTCCAAGTCCACAAAACGCGCCATGGCTTTTCTTTCTTTTCTCTTTTTCTACTAGTGATTTGCGTCTTGGCACATAAACAGTACAGTGTGAACCCCAGGATCTGATAAGCAGAGCACGCGACGGGGAGGGGTGTTTTAACTCGGGGGTGAATTGTACGATATTGCACACCGGAAGGGGGCCGGGATGCGGAGCTTTCTCAGATCGGAGCCAGACACGACAGAGGAAGGCAGAGTAAAAGATACTGTCGCATGTAGGAAGGTGACTAATAGTAGGTGAAGGGGGTGGAATGCAGGAAGAGAGAGAAAAAAGAGAAGGTCTAGGGTCGTTTAACGGAAGGATTAATGTTTCTGAGCGTGACAGTCGAAACTGGAACTGGGGCTGGGATGAGTGAGCAAGAAGTGGGTTATGTTCTGTTACGGAGGCCGGGAGTTGATGAAGCGGGGAGACGGGTCGCGACGAAAAGATCACGGTGAAGAACGGGAGTAAGAAAGAGAACAAGAATAGAGAGGATGAAGCAGGTTATGACATGAGCTTAGAGCCAGTGATCAAAACTGTGCAACCGGTTCGTTAGTTGATTGAATCATTGATTTGTGGTTGCGATTGTTGAAAGAAAGAATAGCGAGAGTGGCAGCCGATGGGGTGATTGCATCAACGAGTACTTCGTAAAATCCCGTCAATGATGCGTCAGTCACTTGATACCAGCCACAGCCCGCCAATGCCAAACTAGACCAGTTGCTGAAGCTTATCAGAACAGCCAAGGAAGAGCCTAACCAACACTCCAGAGTCAGAGCCGATTGACCCCCTCTTTTGCATTCGTAACTGTTGTTCCCGAAGCTCGAGTGGAGACTGGTCAAGTGTAAGTGGTTGTTCGAGTTTTCACAGGCCATAGTTAAACGAACCTGTACAAACCGCCGTTTGACGCTTATGTCGTGCTTCAATTGATGGCCAGTAACAAAGTAACAATTCTTTCTGGTTGAACCAACAGCCCCCCACGTGTTTTCAAGTCGTCACGAGACGAGCAGATTCCGCAGATGCAGGGACACATAAATCGATTCGCCATTCAAATGCCAACAATGCTTCGCGTTACGTACAACATCCCTCTCTTCTATAACCATACCCAGGTCTAGCTCAATTGCCAAGGAATGTGCGAGCAGAAAATTGCGACACGGCTGCTTAGATCGTTCCGGTGTCGGGACGCCATGACAATCTCATCTTATCAATCTAATCTCTTGTGCAGCCTACCCCATACCACCACCAATTATATCCACTGTCAGGCTTGTTGGCGTCAAGGGGTTGGTTCGTTATGGTCCGCATATTTTTTTATTGAGGGTACGTAACCCATTTCAGCTTGGGTCATGAGAAGTGCTTCTCGGAATTACATTCTTGTATTGACACCCCAACATAAATGGATCGTGGCCTGGGCAATGCAAGCTTGCAGTTTGTATTTCTTTCAGAACGAAACGTCGAAGCTTCCATACAAAGAAGGTTTCTTGAAGATCGTGACATGTCTACTGGTAGAAACAAGCCACACCAGCAGTAAGACAGTAGTTCAATGTTGTTTTTGGGGCAAGATTTCATTGGCAGCAGAGTCAGCCGGGATGGCTTGACTCGTTTCCTAATCTAGCTTTGGTGGAAGCAACAGCTTTTAGTTTATCCATGCAGAGTCCTATAATCCCAAGGCAAGTATGGCTTCGCTCTGGTCATCCGCATTGTACCCTATTTCTACAAGCAATTTTACTCTAGATATCTATTATATTGATTCGCACTCCACACTATAACCCAGCAGAACCCATCAATATGTTCCCTATCCTCCCTCGTCAGATCTAGTCGTGAGTTGGTTGCCCTTATACGGCCTCTCTTTCAGAACCCCTGCTCATACAGGTAGTATGGCCTCAAAATCGGCCAGCGTATGTCCACGAACTTCCAATCTGCATCGACTATTGTAGCAGCTAAACGGGTCATCAGGTACAATTAGAAGCCAGGAGTCAGTCAATGTAGCAGAGTGTACGTTGGCCCGACAGACTTGACTTGTTTTTCAAGAGTTGGTGATTGAATGCTTGACATACATGTCTCCTTCGCTGTTGTTTTGATACCAGAATTCCAACAAGCTGCCTCAGTATCTCAAGGGCACTCAAGATAAGCTCCAGCATCGAAGTAACTGTTCAGGAGCTGTCAAGGTTTGAAACTCATTCCAGGAAGATGTGTAATAGAGTGTCGGATTCTTTAAAGTATAAGGAAACGTAAGTAAACCTTGTGAATTGAGGCCTCGGGTATTCTCTACAGCACTTCGCCCAAAGGAGGCGCTGCAAAGAGGTGTTTCCAAGAACTTGACGCTGCGTCCGACAGTTAGGAGTCTATGGCTGGGCTTCATCCCCACGATATAAGGCCGTTCCCAGTGACTCGAACCAGAAGAGTTGCCTTAAGTTTCCGTGCTTCTAATCTTCGTTCTTTTTGTAAATAACCATACCCGTACCAATAAACGTATGTCAAGGTTCCAAACAGATGGAGACAGTTACGAGGCCCATTGGCTTGACTGAAAGTAAATGACTTGTCACCTTCAATCGAGGATTGTTGGTTTCAGCTGGCCCCTTGAGAAGAATCACACTTCACCAATCGGCAGTGTCTCTTTTCGCGTCATTAACATATTGGGTTCAAATATAGCATGGAGTTTACATACTCCTGGTCTTGTCTGTGGCAGGATATTTATAGATCATACGTCAAAACAAATAACCCCTTGGACAAAGATTGTCTATTTACAACTGAGGAAGAGTACGTGTCTATCCTTTTCTGTAACCGGAAGATAGGCTCGATACCTCCTTATAGGTTTGAAGTCAGCGTAGCCACATTAGTGTCCAGGCTACTGGGAGAATACTGAGTAACAGCTTCTAAGTTCGCAACGGGTCGGCGGAGCTTTTACGTTACTATGAAAGTCAAAACAAAAACAAACCGTTTACCAAACAACAGTCACTAAGTCGTCCACCGGCCGACACTCAGAATTTCTTGTTAATATACAGGACATGTGACTTCAGCTCGGATGGAAGGCATCCTGCATCCCTGAACGGCAGGCAAGATGTTTGTTATACTAGTGAGCTAATGCAGGAACAACGTCTGTTGATCCACTGATCTTCCAACCCACCCCCAGCTTACCCTAGGTTGCAGGTAGGTATGGATGTGACGAAGCATCAGACGAGCTGGTTCTATCGTAAATCCTCCAGATGTATTCATTCCGTTGTAGTCAAGTTCCTAAGAGTATCTCCTTCGAAGACGTCAACAAACCGAACACCAGGTAGTGTTTAATCCATACCAACACAACATTTCTGGTTTGTTTTTATTTTCTCTCGATGGCCGTTGCACCCGAATGATCCGACACGTGCCGACCCGATATTACCACAGCGTTTATGACGAGTTCAATGATTATGAAGGATCATATACCCCATCCCGTTTCATGAAACAGAAACAAGCTGGCCCAGGGAAATAACAGATAGAACGAGACCTGCCGCCACGTAAAATTAAACCTGCGACGATCCGGCCGTGCTCTATCCTGAGCGGGAGCTAACAAGTGGCCCCTGCAGGGAAGATGTCACTCAAGCGCGCATTGGTGATTGAGTAGTGTTGATGGCTCAAGTTAACAAAAATTGAGTTCAGCTCATTACCAGATTGCATCAATGACGTTGAGTGAGCCTCGCTGGATGAGAGGGAATCCAGCATAATCCTTCCGGGTAGTAATATATACCCAACGTTGGTAGGTCAGCAATGTCCATGATATACACACAACATATTCTAAAAGTCTAAAACACGATCGAATCACTCATCTGAGTCGCGGGCATTCGAGTGAAGGGGCTGTGTTTGTTTCTGAGAGTGAGGCGCAAGTGCAGCATCCTCAGGGAGAGATTATGCTTGTTTTGCAATGATGGAGTGAGTCTCTGTCGTCTGTAACCGGAAGAGCGCGATTCGTGTAAAAAAGGACGAAATGCATGAACAGGGCTCTTTTTCTGAAACATGGCATAAGCAAGGGTGCTCATGTAAGCCTATAAGGGGAACGATGAAACTTGGTTCTGATTCATGTACAGTGGGAAGCGAAGCCCAGGATGCGCTGCAAGCTTCACCACCAATTTGGAAGATGCTATCCGACTCTTGACTTGGCGGTGTCTTATCTGAGAAGAATGATTTTGATACGTTCTAGAAGGGTTCAAGTCTGATCACAAAAACAGTGCAACTGATACAAGTTTAGTAAAATGCAATATTCTCAGTGCTATACCTCAGATTGCTCATTTGCCTTTTTGTTAGCAATTGGAAAAGCACACGATCGTGCGACGTCAAAGCCCCGCTCCCCTGCAAATCCACTTTATGCATATTCCATGCATGGCATCCCTGCCTATGATCCTAATCTTTCCTCCGCATCAATTTCCAGCTTCCATCTCAGCCCCGTCCTACGGCTTTCTTAGCACACACCGCAAATCACGAAGCTTTTTGATGGCAAATTAGTGAGAGGGTCGGCGCAAGCTCTGATAAACAGGTTCAAACCAGCTCTGCCTTGGAAGATCCGACGATGACGGCCATGGCTGTCTCATCCATATTGTCAGCAAGTGCTGCCTCGCCCTGTTTTTGGATCTGGCTTCACGTCAGCCCTTGGGAATAGTTGCACCGTTATACGGGGGAGGCCTTTGCCATAACCCCTGGCAGCAATCAGTGGTACCGAGTCTACCGAAAGGCCATTGCGGATGTAACTCCCCAAATCACCACAGAAGATGTTTGCCTTGCGCATTATTCCACGCTGGAGAATTCACCATGACCAGATGAATGGCGACAGGGTCCCTCAATTCCTCCACTATCTGGCGAGGACCGAGCCTCGTTGCTGAGGGAGACCATGCCATTGCTACCCAAACCGTCCTGTCCAGAGAGTAGGTAGCCCTGATCGCTCGACCCCAATCTGGCACCTTACCCCGGTCCTGCAATTCACCTCCTCCAAAATCACGTCTCGTCTATACTGATACATAGGTACTTTGCCTCACAAAGGCCAAAGAGGGGACCGGACATATCCATCATGTCTCATGTTGAGGCCACTTCAATTACACCCGATCGATGACCGGGATGGCCGTGCTGCACTCTGCCCCCATGTCGAGCACCATGTCGCAGTAAACGCTCGAGATGTTCTTAAAAGAAGGATGCTCTCGCCGCTGCTCGGGCTTCGATTTACTTCAACACTCAACTCTCATTCATTCTCTTCGTTTTGCTCCCCAGCTTGGGCTTGTTTTCTAGTCATTCCTTCTAGCAGGTGCTTTGGTCGCCTTTTCAACCTTGAACCAACATATTCGCTCTTTGATAGAGTCATTTCACTCGTCGCTAAACTCACAAAACACGAAACCAAACTACGCTCTTTCGATCAACTTCCTTCACCATGTTCATGCGCAACGTTTTGATCGCGGCTGTCAGCCTGCAGGCTCTGGTTGACGGTGTGATTGCTCACGAGAAGGTCACCCTCACTAAGTTTGTTACTAAACACAAGCCCAAGGCCACCGGAGAAGCCGAACACCCCTATGAGCAGCCTGATATGCCTGAGCAGCCCGAGGTGACCGTCATTCCTACTTCATACATCACCGACGGAACTACCCTCTTCGTCGATGAGACCGTCACAATTCCCTGCTCTAGGTGCACGGCTAGCACTGCCAGTGGAGCTGATGCTGAGGTTACCACTGCTGGCGACGCTGATGCTGAGGGTACCTCCGAGGTCATCAACACTGTCGTCACCAGCGATGGTGGCAACGATTCTGATCAGACTGCTGAGGTGACCGTCATTCCTACCTCGTACATCACCGACGGAACCACCATCTTCGTTGACGAGACTGTCACCATCCCTTGCTCTAAGTGCGCTGCCACCAAGACAGGCGGCAATGCCGATGCTGAGAGCACTTCTGAGGCTGTCTTTGATACCATTCCCGGGGCCAACACCGAGGCCGAGACCTCTGCTCCTGCTGAGGCTACTACTGGTGGTGATTCTGATGCTGAGGTCACCGTCATTCCTACTTCTTACGTTACTGATGGAACCACCATCTTCGTTGATGAGACTGTCACTATCCCTTGCTCTAAGTGCGCTGCCACCAAGACAGGTGGCAATGCCGATGCTGAGACCACTGCTCCCGCTGAGACTACTGGTGGTGATGCTGATGCCGAGGGCACCTCCTCTGGCTTCATCAGTGAGCAGACAGCCGATATCACCACTGTCGTCCCTACATCTTACATCACCAGTGGTACTACCCGCTACGTTGACGTGACCGTCACCATCCCCTGCACCAAGTGCGCTGGTGGCAAGAAGACCAAGACTGCTGCCACAGAGGAGGCTGGAGAGACCACCCTTGATACCTCTGCTGCTTTCGAGACTACTGGTGCTACTCAGAAGGGTGCTGAGACTTCTGCTCCCGCTGAGGAGACCACCGACATTGGGGATGCTACCCAGCCCGCCAACACTGCTACTGATGAGGTTGAGGCCAGCACTGAGGCCAAGACTACCTTCCCCACCATCATTCTCACCACTGGCAACAGCCAGAACACTTTCACTTCCCAGCCCGGTCCTTTTGCCAACACTACTGTTCCTGCTGTTCCCGAGACGACTGCTGGCAATGAGCTCCCCAGTGCCATCACCTCTGAGGCTGCCATCAGCAGCGCTATTGTCAGCAAGGTGAACAAGCCTGTCATTGTTGTCATCCGCGAGGTTACCATCTTCCACCGCACTGTTGTCATTGGTGCTGCCTGCCCACCTGTCAAGCGTGGTAACAAGGGCGATTACGTTGTCGGTACCGGCTCCGATGAGAAGTCCTTCCATGACGTTGGCGAGGCTCTTGACGATGCTTGTACCAAGCAGTTTAAGGCTTGTTCCAACAACGCTGGCAAGAACTTCAAGGTTAGCGACTGCCAGAAGCAGCTGGAGATCTGCCGCACTGATGCTTCCTCCACCGCCAAGACCCCTACCAGCAGCATCAAGGAGTCCACTGAGACCGCCTCCATTGTCCTTCCTTCTGGTGCCAATATCACCGGCAAGGACAGCAAGGCTGCCCTCGGTGGCCATGTTGTCATCTCTACCCGAACTCTGACTGTCTCAGAATCTTGTGTCATCTCTGGTGGTACTCCCGTTATCACGACCCCTGCCTCCACCGATGCTGTTGAGACCACTGCCCAGACCGCTGATGCCGAGACTACTGCAGAGGTTGAGACTACCTCTGCTGCTGATGCCTCTGCTTCTACCGCCCTGGGTGCTGAGACCTCTGAGGCCGAGACTTTTGTAACTGGAACCAAGACTGGTGTCGTCACTATCATCACCATGACAAAGTCTGATGGCGAGCTCAGCACCACTGCTCTTACTCTTACTAACGGTGTTCCCACCGGCACTGGCACTGCGGTCATTCCTGGACAGACTCAGGTTGATTCCTCTGCTGATGCCGCCTCTACCTCCGAGGGCACCATGGAGACCATGCCCGTTGCTGAGACCAGCGCCGAGGCCGAGACTACTGCCATTGAGACCACTGCCGAGGCCGAGACCACTGCCATTGGCGAAGTCTCTACCGCTCTTGGTGCCGACACCACCGAGGCTGAGACTGTTGTTACCGGAACCAAAACTGGTGTTGTTGTCATTACCATGACCAAGTCTGACGGTCAGATCAGTGTCACCTCCATGACCCTCACCAACGTTGGCCCTACTGGAACCGGAACTGGCGTTGTCACCGTCCCCGGTAGCGGTGATGAGACCACCGCCAAGGTGCCCGGCGAGACCTCTGTCATTGTCCCCAGCGGCGGTGACCAGACCACCGCTGAGGCACCTGCCCAGACCTCTGAGACCGCCATTGGCCAGGATACCACTGTGGTTGGCGACAAGACTGTCACCAAGACCATCACCAACCAGGTCACCTCATACGTCACCGTCGGTGTCAACACTGCTACCGTCGGTGTTGAGACCATCACCAAGACCATGACCAACGAGGTCACCGAGACTGTCACTGTCCCTTGCGGTGGTGCCCAGACCGCCAACGTTGTCACCTCCGTTGTCACCGTGTGCCCTGCCCCCACTACTATGGCTACTACTCCCGTCCGCGACCCCGAGACCGTCTACGTGACCTCTACCGTTGAGGCTCTCCGCATGCATAGCGACGTGCCTGCTCCGGAGCGCTTCCGCCGCATGCTTGGCCTGTGGTAAAGCAACTTTGCAAGTCATGGTTCCTTTCAATTCGATTTAACACAATTTTTGGACGAAAACACGAGAAGGGTTCTAGAACCACAGGATGGGATGAGTTTATCAAAGGTATCGTCCGTCATTGCCTCCCATCGACCACGCCCTGGTCTGTGACCAGGCCATGTACTAAAGGGGGATGATGGCTCGCTGAGGAATGAAAAATACCGAGATTAGAGTTGCTTTTTCGTCCCCTTTGTTTTTTTATGTGCATATGATTTTACTTACGGGTGTGTAACATCATGTACCGCCTCTGGATTAGAGAATAAAACGCCATTTGATGAACTTTTGTGTTTTCCGCCAGTGAACAATGCTATAAACAGTGATTTTTGTCTATAATAGACTTCATTTTCTTATCCCTGTAATTTGAGCCGATACAAACATCCGATGATGTAAGTGTAACTGTAAACCAGCAAGAGGCAGGTCTTGAGCCATTAATTGGGTTTAACAAGCCAGCAAGGACCTGGTCAAAATCTCCATCTCGTCACTGTTCAACAATGATATCCTGCAATAGAAGATGGGAGAGCAAAGTGTCTTGTTCATATTATATCCTAACAAAGAATAAAATAACGATCGAAAGGTTTAGCATCTCCCTAACCAAGCTCAATCGTGCCACATAACCAACCCTTCCACCACCAGATTTCAGGAAACAAAAAACGCCCACAGAGCTCACCAAACGATAGCGTAGCAAGCATTGTCGTCGCGAGCTCTGGTTCAACACACTATCCGCAAAGCGATGGCGTAGGAGCACTTTCGCTGCCGAGGGACAAGGAAACTCGTAGGACAGCGTGTACAAACGCTGATGGGGTATCATAAAAAGAGAAAAACAGGACATGAACATGAAGGCCGAAGCCAAAAATATAAACGACAGAATAGTCCGACTGGGGCTGAATGCCCGGGAGGGTCTGGCCTGGTGAGGTGAGCGAGGTAATAGCGCTGGAGCATTTTCACCACACTCTTCGCAAGGTCAGGGTGTCCTCCGGAAAGCATCATCGTTGTCGAGGCCGTCGTATTAGTGGTATATATACAGTATTGAGGATATGGCGACGCCTCGGAGCGGAACGATAGATCATCGTCGGATGAAAGCGAGAAGTAAATGTTGTTAAGGTATATTATAGAAATATTCCCATGCTGATACAAGCAGTTGGATCAGCAGGTTGGGCTGCTGATAGCTGCTTAAAGTGAGGAGTTGTCGGCCAGGGAGATTGTTGAAGATGCAGCCTAGACGAGCGAATCCAGGAAGTCTCAAAGAGACTTAGGCACGGTTCGACTTCTTCCAAGGAAGAGATCGAAAGCCTCGCTCCTGACCCTCTCTCCGGGCCGCACCATCCTCGAACTCACTGGCCGAGTCAGACTGAAGCTTGCTGCTGGCTGGATTGCCGAAGTACGTGAGAAGAGCCTTCATGGCAAAGGAACTGAGGATGCTCATACACAATATTCCAATCATGGTGTAGTTACTCTTGCGGTACTGGCGGGGACCAGGGGCGGCGTCCTCGGGCCAGCCGGTATAGAGAGCGTATGTTGTCATGACGCTACCCAAGTTACCAAGACCAGAGACGAGAGCAGTAGCGGCAGCAACTCCAACTTCACCGTGGCGCTTCTGGAAGATCTCAGAGCTCCAAGCCATGCAAATAGGGACAGTAGGGCCGAGACCGAAACCAACCATGAGAAGACCTCCATATCGCGCCCAACCGTTGTTAGTTGCCAGAGTGGTGGTGAGAAGACCGGCGATCTGGATGCAGACAGCACCGGAGAAAAAGTATGGGCGAGATCTGTGGAAGCGATCCGAGATGGGTGTGACGATGAGGATAGCAATGAGATCCATAATCCAGATGGGTGCGAACAACAGGCTGACTTCGATACCGCTAGCCTCGGGCCTGATGGATGCGATGATAACGGATCCGTACAACTGGGTGCCAATACCGACGCCGACAACACCGAAGTACATCATTGTCAAGGGCCACAGTCTCCAATCGATCAGGACGTGACCCAGATCCCTGAAGTTCCAAGGGCGGGGGTGGTAAACGCGTCGAAGGTCGTGATAGTGAACGACAGCGTCCTCTCCCGTGAGAACTTCAGGGGTAGCGGGAAGCCACTTGAAAATGCCTGTCTTTGGTCTAGTCTGACCAGGTGCTAACGGACGATCTGGGAGCCACCATAGAAGGATTACACTCAGAACAATACCAACAAGGCCATATACCATGAACATCCAACGGAAGCCCACGATTCCTCTTGCGCCATCCATGAGCTGGAAGCCCGCAGACACAAGACCCACAACGGCAGCAGACACTTGGGAGGCGGTAAAGTAGTAACCGATTCGCTGGCCAGTGCGTGAGGGAGGGTAGAAGAGGGTGAGGTAGAAGGCCATTCCGGGCCACATGCCAGCAATGACAAGCCCAAGCAAGAACCGCAGCAGCTTAACACTCCAAGGGTCATTGACAGCAGCAAAACAAGTGCCGATTACACTGGTTGCAAAGACAATGCGGGCCATCCAGAGACGAGGACTGAGCTTGCTCATGACGAGGTTGGAGGGGCAGTCAAAGATGACATATGCGACGTAGAAGAGGGCGAGAGCAGTCGAAACATCCTTTGGAGTCATTCCAAGGACGGCCATGAGATCATGCCCCTTGTCCTTGTTCATGGTTTGCGCAATTCCAATGTTGGATCTAATGGCTGAGCACAGGAAGTAGAGGACCCAGAAGGCTGCATAGCTGATAAGTAAAAGGCTTTATGAGATGACAGAGACCAAACTTACCAGGAATGATACGGCGATCAATCTTTCTATAGGGAAAATTGGTAAGCTACCGGTCAATTCAAGTGAAGTTGGTCACAAACCTGTAGATACGCTCAACCGTCTCCACGTCATAATCACCCCCTCGGTCATTTCCCTCTTCCTGATTCTCAAGCCCACTGGACGCAAACTGAGGCTTGGACGCATGGTCATCATGCTGGCCACCACTGGCGAGCGAGCTATGAGCTGACTCTGCCATGCTTGGGACTTGAGAGCAATGGAGGAGCGTGCTATAAGTCCGTTGCAGGCGATGGTTTTGGTTCCAATAGTGGCAGCAGCGGATCTGTTGAATAGGAAGAGAGGCAATGCCAGTCGAGAGGGGTCCTCCAAGATAGAGAAGAGCTTGGTGTTGAGGGAAAGAGAAAAAGAGGGTGGAGGGGGGCTTTATTAAGAAGAAAAAAGTTGAGGGCTCCGATTATTGGTTTGTGAGCCGATCGAGGCCGCTAAAACCGAACAAGCATTGGTCCGTTAGGGATAGCTCAGCGTAGCTTTTGCATGTTGGGGAAGCTTTGAGCTCTTAAGTTGAGTTAAATGGGGCTAGAGAGAACGTGATCGGCTGGTTTTGCTCGTCCAAGGACATAAAATAGGAACAACGATAGAAGAATGTTGGTAGAGTTTCCTCTGAGCTAGAGTTGTCGTGGAAGGAAAGAAAAAACATGTTGGGACGAGCAATGTATTGTTTGCCAGTTGCGTTGCAACGCCGCGGATACAATATGCGATGCGGCCCGGCAAGAGCCGTCTCGGTATTACCGGCCACGGCAATGAGATCTCTACTATGAGATCTTGTTCGGCAATCTACCGACTTTCGACCGTCGGCCATCGCAAGAGAAGACGAAAGACACTAGGGAAAGGTACCGAGTATTGCTGCTAGGTACAGGGTTCATAAACTGCATGTACGTACTGGCATCGCTCGGTACATATCAACCCTTGAATGCCTTTTCCAACTCTGCAATATCAAATTTCTTCATCTTCATCATAGCCTGAGTTGCTCTCCCCGCTGCCGCCTTATCCTCAGATGCCATCATATTCTTGAGCGCCGTCGGCACAACCTGCCAGGAAACGCCAAACTTGTCTGCCAACCATCCGCACTGTTGGCGTGATACGTCCCCGTCTTCACTCAGCCTCTCCCAGAAGTGGTCAACCTCGTCCTGGTCCTTGCAGTCAATCATCAGGGAAATGGCTTCGCTGAACTTCCACTTGGATGGGCCGCCGTTGAGGGCCACGAATGAGCGGCCGCGGAGCTCAAACTCGACGACCATGACTCTGCCGGCGGGGGTGTAGCGCTGGATAGAGAGGATCTTGGAGTCCGGGGCAAAGGTTGAGACATAGTGGTTTGCTGCCGCCTCGCCTTGGTCTTCGAACCAAAGACATGTGGTGATTTTGCCCAAAGACATGATGTGTGCTTAGCGACAATGATGTTCAATGTGAAGATAATGGGTGGAATGGAGTACAGTAGAGGAAAAAGAAACGAGAAAAGATCATGCCTTTATATGTAGATATGGCAATGTGAGCCATGACCGTTGGTGATATGTGGTGGCTTGTATCCGAACCAACCAAGATTTATCTGTTGCATTGTCAATTCAAGTAGTTCAGCCCGAAGCAGGAGTTAGCGAATTAGGCCTTTCACGGGACACCGCAGTAAATTGATGAAGCACTGTGAACAATATCAAGTGCAAAAAGCCACCCCATTCAGAGGCGCCGTTTGTCGCATCGTGGAGCCAATGACCTGTAATGGGCTTGACGGTTCAGCAGGGGGACGCTTCAGCTCGAAGAAGCAGAGACGGAGGAACGGAATTAACAGCCCGAAGCGGCGGGTTTATACAGACAATGCTCTTTCACGTCTTGCATGTTTGTGCTGTAGTGAATTGTCCAGACTGAAGTTGTGTATCATGGTTGGGAGGTCAGACTGACCAGCCATCTCTCCAGCACGAATAGAATCTCCTTATTTCCAAGTCTAATAACCAAGGGTCTTGCCTCTGCAGAATCACCTCTCATCGTCCAGACAAGCCAATAATGACTTGCATAATTCGTGTGCCTCTCGTACAGGCTCAGCATTAGCTGCTTTGGGCTTGGCCCTTGCAAGGTCGTATCGTTGAACCTGAGGTTCAACCTCATATTTCTGGTGTAAATGCACAAATGCCTTAGAACCTATCCATTCGTTGCGCTCCCGAACCCCAAAACAACAAAGCGTCTCCGAATCTCCAAATCTTTATTTTCCATCTCCCTCTTCCTCACCTTCTCAACACTGCATCGTCGCTGAACCAGATCTCAATTTATGTCATCTACGATTCAATTGTCGTCAGAACGGCACCAACTTTGCGCAGTCGTCGTCGCTAATTGACTTTCCTTTCTTAGCGACGTCTCGCAGTTTTGCACGTCTCGCCAGTGCCTCACTTGGAATCATCGTCGTCACCGCAATCGTCATCTACTTGTGCCACCCTCATGCCGGTGTTCGGAAGCACACGCAGCAACTCCACGTCTGGAACCTCAATGCACTGATAGTTGCAGGCATTTTGCGGACCAACCTTGATTCGGGTCATCGACTCATCATCAAGTTCTCGCATGTCGCGTTCAAGGCTCAGTGGTCTTGGGCAATAACATGTTGATTCCTCTGGCATGGTTCCACGATTGGCAAAGTTGTCTGTATCATCCTGAACTGCTGCCAGCTACAAAAAAAAAACCCCCAAGTTAGCGAGGCCTCACTACCAAAGGACCAATACGATGAGTCAGGCACTTGTGAAGAGCCACACTAGGCGAGGCCGACCAGTCATCTTGTGCTTCGCCTATTTTGGGAACCTCGCCGGATCCTATTCTTTACATTATGTCCAATACGCATTCCGGAAGGTGTCACGATTTGTCGGATCGTAGCCTAACGCATCTCAACTCCCGAAGAACTGGGGTCAGGCAACTCGCTCCAGAAGTGCACGTCACCGAGCTAAACTTGGGAAACCTGGCGGGTGACCAGATCCTTCCAATAAGCAAAGTTGGCTTAACTTCAGAGCCGTGAGAAAAGTCACGAGATCCAGTGGGAATGCATCTCTAACGTACCAATGTACGCGGCCCGCACAGCTTCAGGCCCAACTATATGCAGTCTTCGAGCGAAGATCTGACAAGGCAGCGAATACGGCTGTTGTACTCCGTACTACGGGAATGTACTTCTGTGTTGTTAGTACATTTTCCTGTCGCAGCCTTGCACTTCCCCACGCCTCCATGATGCGTCGCCACTCAGAGGCATGGCGCGTGAGTCACGATCTTGCTCGCATTTGAACCCAAGCCCAAGGACTCCCGATTTATTATGGGACCTGCCTTATCGAGTCACTCGTTGCCGCTGTCTGCCTGGAGCGCAGTCAAATACTAATAAAGTCGCATTCGCATTCATTTTAGTTTGAATTCGGGTCCATCGGCGCCACAACTTGATTTTGACTCAGCCACGCCACCCAGACGCGATGTCACGTGTTGCCTCTGACTAATGTCAATCCATTTCGTCAGCTCCCATTTCTCCGCCCCATCCTTTCCGTAGCCTTCCGTTTTTTCATACCAGAATTTTCAGGCCTCCAAACCTCCAAGCTTCATTCATCATTGCCAATCGATTAAACATTCGCCCGAATTGCGGTTTACTATCACGCCCAACTTTTATTCTTCAACATCGACGGAGATACATTCTACAAAGCGCCCGTCTTACCCTCGACTGTGAGCACCGCTCTATTTCACGCGACCGCCGGTTACAAACCCCTCGCGACCGCGAATTCTGCGCCTCCTTCCAGCAGTCGCATAGCGATATAAATTATTCACAGACACCATGAGTGTCGCATTTGAGCCCCGAAGCTTCATGCACGATGGGGGCTATCCTCCCATTGGTGATGAACATGACCACACTGCCGACCAGCGATTTACCGACAACGATGTTGCAGAGCAGCTCAGCCATTACACAACCGAAGCGTCGATGCTTCCGGATTCAACAGGTGTTCTTGGAGATGACAGAGGGATGATGCCAGAGCATGCTGCTGCTGTGCAGGAAGCAACCCGACTCGACTTGGGACACACCGAATTCCCTTCTCCCATCGAGGCTGCCATGCAAGCACCAACACTCGACCCTCTGCCCGACGACAAAGACCTTTCTCCGAGCATCGGCTCTCCTACTCCTGCTTCTCGGATTAAACCCATCGCTAAGCCTGAGAGAGAAGCTGTCAAGGGTGCGGATGGCAAATTTCACTGTACGCAGGAAGACTGTAAGGAGGAATTTCGAGTATTCTCGCGCAAGTGCGAGTGGAAGTAATTCTCCCAGGTACTCCCTTACTCAAGAAATATGCTAACTAGTCTGCAGCAAGCACATGGACAAACACGAGCGACCTTATCGATGCCCTGCCGAAGGGTGCGAGAACCTTCCCGGATTCACGTATTCCGGCGGTTTGCTTAGACACGAGCGAGAAGTCCACAACAAACACGGAGGCCCCAAGAACACTGTCAACTGCCCTCATCCAAATTGCAAGCGACACACAGGGAAGGGCTTTTCACGACAGGAGAATTTGAATGAGCATCTGCGCCGTGTTCACACCAACCCCGATGGAACCACTCCTCCCGCCGACATTGCTCAATCTCCCGATGATAACGACAGCGAAAAGGCGGGCATGAAGCGCAAGCGACACTCGAGCGTACAGGCTAACGAGGAACTCATGGAACTCAGAGAGGAGGTCAAGCGGGTCCGAGAGGAAAATGAGAAGCTCAAGGCCGAAATGACTCAACAGTCGCAACACTCTCTTTCCATGATGGCTCAGATCGCTGAGTTGCAAGACGCATTAAGAGATGGTCTCCATCACGGTTTGGGGGCTCCCACAGCGCAGATGATCTAGGAACAATTCCCAAACTTGGCGGCCCTCGATGAGAACCAACCGCAGATATGAGATCAAACCGCTACCAACTTTGCGACCCAGACTTTCAGAGAGGGTCAAAAAGCAAATCAATTACTTTTCCAACTCTGCGATGTCTCTTCGCTATTTACAGCTTATGCAAACTCCACCCGGCGGTCGGCCCTATGCATGGGGCTCTTACAGTTTACCCCAAAGGATGGAGTCATGTATCATTTTGGCTCTGTTTTTCTTTTCATTTTGTCTCATTTTTTGCACGGCGTTTATTCCAAGGCTCTGGAAGAGATGATATCCCCCTCCTATTTACACGCAATCGCAACGCACACGCAGAACCCACACGATCGATGAAAGAATGTCAGATGAACTAGGAGCTGGGAAACGGGAATCGTATACCAGGATGGACGGATGCATGAGAAATGAACCAAAGGTGTGCTATGTGGTAATGCTTGAGCTTTTACGGACCCGAAAGATCCCTGTAATTTATATACTTAGACGGATGCTATGTGCCTCCTTTCTTTTCTCAATTCTAGCGCTCATGCTCACAAGTACCAACCGTTCTCGGTTCATATATTTTGTTTCTGTCTTTTTTCCGTGCTCGTGACGTTATGACTCTTATTCTCCGGGAACTTCGGTTTAGTGGCAAAAGACGCAGCAAATAACTTTGTAAGCTTAATGCTAATGCGGCTCAGCATGTCTGCCATTTTGAGCCCAATACTAGATACCTATTCTCCATGAATGCTGCCTTTTCCCACAATATAAACGATTCCCCTCTTCTCCCAAATCTTTTCCTCTCAGGCAGAGATTGGGATAAACCCCCATCAAGCAGCTCCACTTGTTCGCTTCATATATGCACACGTACCAGGTCTCATGCTTTGGAACAGACTTGATACAAGGTAAACTCGTTTCATGCAAGACTCGTCATCTTCCGGCGACAAACTTTGCACCTACACCCCTTGCTCGTTCCCTAGACGGCCTGTACGTAACTCGCAGGCACACTTCCCGTGACACCCGCCTTCTCGACCTCGACCCATCCATCGCCTGGGTCATCCTGCACAAGCACAAAGCGTTCGCCTTCGGCCATGGAGTGCTCTGCCTCGCCCTGGGCCGTGTACTCGTACAGCGCTTCTACGTAGCGGAGCTTCTTTGCGCCGCGCCTGGGTGCTACTGCAGGGCCCTTCTTCTTAGTTGATGGGGCTAGGGAGGAGGTCGTTGAGTTGGAATAGGTGGATGATGGCCGGGCGGAGGGCGCGGGAGCAGAAGGCGCAGCGGCGACGGTGGTAATTTCGATGTACGATGACGGGACGAGACCTTCCTTGTAGCCTGCGCGGATCTTGGCCCAGCCAGAGCCATCTGTAATAGAGTTAGAAATGTCACAATACTAAACAGAATGCAGACTTACCATCAGGTTCAAGCAGTGTCACTTCCCGTCCATCTTGCACTGTTAATTCACCATCACCACTTGCTTCGAAAGCATACAGCATCTTGCCCCTTTTCTCTTCTTTAGCGCCACCATTCGTTTCATTGGCGCCCGAATCTGTGATGTAAGCTGTTGGTGGAGGCGCCATAATTCTGTTCTTGCGCATAGTACTGGACGTTTTGGTCGAGGACATGCTTGGTCGTCCCCCATCTGGTGTTGTCTCCTCAGACGGACTAAGGTGCCCGGATACAGATCCCGACAAAGACGGGCGTGCTGAGTGAGAGCTGAGAGAGTTCATAGTATTGGATCGAGTGAGTTCAGGTCCGTCTGAAGCATTAGAGTGCACTGATGTCATCGCCGCGCTGGGCTTGAGGAGCTTGTTCGCAGCGTCCTGACGTTCGGCCTTGAGCTTCTTGCGCTCATCCTTGGACTGCTCGCCAGGACAGTCAGGGGGTACCTTCATCTCACACTTGCTATGGCATGTGTAGCCACAGTCTCGACAGTCGAAGCCCTTTGCGCTCAAACCCCAAATTCTCTCTCCACACAAGTCGCAGTTTGTGGGTATTTTGAATGTCTGGCTCTTGAAGTTGTGGTTCTTAGCACCTAGCGTCACATCTCCAACGACAGATGTGATAGTGGATGTCTCAACCTCGGCTGTTAGCCGTTGATGGTCGATTGAATGTAGACTTTCTTGCATTGCGAAGAGCATGCGAACAACCTCGACTTCGTCTTTCTTCTCCTTGCCTTCCCGCACTCGCTGCTTCAGCTGCTTAGCGCCCTCGACTTCTCTCCGTTTCTTATCGACTTCTCTCCGTAGCTCTCCCAGTTGTGATTTGGATTTGCCTAGGACGTTGCGTAAGAACACTTTCGCAGTCTCGTCAACTACCATGGTGCCGTCATCGTGCCAGACTGGACTGGCCTCGAAATGCTTATCGGGCGGTTCGTTGAAAGTTCCCATGTTGTGTTGAATGTACATCATGGAGTCGAGATGCGGCAGGTTCCTCATGATCTCGGTGCCTTGGTGTTGGACCATGCCATTGCTCTGTTGCAGCATGTCAGACTCGAGGTTGGTCGCAACAGTCCAAAGACTGTTGAGCTTTGTCGTTCGGAACTCGCTTAGATCCTGTAGACTATCCATAACCTCGGGTACATATTCGTGATAATATTTCTCTTTCTGCTTGTTGGTAACATTGATCGCAATGATATAGGTATTTTTGGCGTTGTTCATCTCGAATAGCTGTTGTTGATAGGCATTCTGGGTCTTGGCTTTATCGAAATGCGCCTCGGTCTTCTTACGCTTTGCCTCGACGTCTTGACAAACACCGTCATATTTACCCTTTGTCTTTGCGAGCGAAGCATATTGGGCGTCACGTTCCTGTTCGAGCTTCGAGGCATAGTCGGAGTGACGTTTGCGCAGTTCTTCGAAACGACCTCCAAAGAACTTGAGCGGCTCAGCGACCTGAGATACAAGGTTATTGGCGTATCGATCGTGTTCATTGGCGCGGGATTCGAGCGTCGTAAGCTGGGTTGTCCATGTGGTCAAAGAAGCGCTGTGGTTGTCGCACAGCAATCAGTAGGTGCCCGAGAGACTACCTCATAGGGGGTCTAGATCCATACCTCTCCAGAGAACCGGGCGTCATGGCAGGAGTGTCTCCTACACTGAGCTGGGCGGTCTTTTTGTTCTTTTTCTCAAAGTACTTTTTGGCAAGTGCCGCAAGCTTTGCGCTATATTCCTTCTCGATGGCGGCACGCTCTCGGTAGAATTGCTGGATATCTTCAAGCCAGGCGATACCATGGCCGAGCCACGCATTCGCAGGTTTGAAGCCATCCTGGTAAGACGAATATGTTAGCCTTGCATCCTAGTTGGGCGTATAAAGATAGCTTCCAATGCAGGCGCAAAGCATCAAAGGTGACCGAGAAGCGATCGTTTTTGAAGAACAATGTTCCACAAGCTGGAGAGGAAACCAACCTTGAGCTCTGAGCCAAAGGTAGGCAGCGCGTCCACCTCAGCCATGATGGGCAAGGTATATATCCAGTCGTTCTCGGGAGCGGGGAGTAACCGGTCGGCGCGGTTGAGATGGAGGCATGTACGAGATCGTGAAGCCGAGGCCAGGGGTCGTGTAGAGGATAAATGGCCTTTCGAGACGACAGATCCGTGGAATTGGTGGTTGTTGGTAAACGGACGTTGAGGGTATAAAACGGCGACAGTAGCCAGCGATGGCGGGGGAGAATTGAGGCGCAGCTTATGAGGTGCCTCGATACAGACTACAGTAGACTAACAGGAAGGAAGAAGGCGCCGTACCGCGCCGCGCAACCGATGGATGGAAGGCGTGGAGCGTAGTGGAGGTGTCTGGTGAGATTAGGCTCTAGCGCCCCCAAGTTGCAGCACGCAGAGCCTAAAACCCCGCCAATGAAAGAATTATTGGGGGTCCCGTCCTGCGCCCCAGGTTGACCTAGCCTTGAGACCATAAATTGAAGACTTTAGCCACATGCCACATGGCATTTTGTCAGAGTCGCATTCATGTAGGTACATATTTGACGTTTATAGTAGATGCTGACACCTGTAGAAGATGTTTTAGAGATTGAGGGTATGCATAATGACGGGATCCATTCCAGGGGTCAGGCAGTTGGGCTGTGAACAGGATATTCATGCTATATATCAATAGAAGAGCTCTTAACTGATACAATTGCTTGCATTTTGCTATCTTCTAGACTACGAACTCTATGAAATGCATTACACTAAGGATCTAAGGGGAAGAAGTAAGGGCCCAGCTGTTTCAGGGGCTCAGACAACACCGAGACCCCCATATTCTCACCTGCTTCAGAATGTTTTTCATGTTTACATCTCCAAGGCAACATCACTCACGATCACGCGTAAACTGCCTGACACTCCACTTGGCAGTGGATGTAGTTCGCTGGGTGGTCGGCTCGGGTGGAAGCCGAGAGACCCCCGGCCCCCGGACAGGAGCACGTCATGTCCGTAGACCGCGCTACAATTCCCCTATCGCGAAACTATGCAAAAGTTAGAAGCTTGGGTCGAACTAGCTTAACTCTACTTCTTCATCATTCATTGTTTAGTCAGTCGCTGTCAAGTGCAGTCATCAGCGCCAACACAACATGACGCTCACCCTTCAAACCGCCATTGACCAGAGCAATCCGCTCGCAGAAGCCATCATCGTGCCCTCCAAGTCCAAGGCCCTCACTATCCGCTACTCTGACCTCCAGTCCGACGTGAGCGCCTTCCAGCGCAAGCTTGCCGACCTCGGCATTACAAAGGCCGCGCCCGTGTCTATCGCCCTCGTCAACTCATACGAGTTCATCGTTTCGTTCCTCGCCTCTTCCTGGCAGCGCGGAATTGCTGCGCCTCTCAACCCGGCTTACAAGCAGGACGAGTTTGAGTTCTACATCCAAGATGTCGAGAGCGCTATCGTCCTCGTTCCCCAGGGTGCTTGGGACGCTGGTGCTCCTAGCGTAAAGGCTGCCAAGAAGTTTAACGCTGCGGTTGCTGAGTGCTACTGGGATGCCCTCAAGGGCAAGGTTGTCCTCGATGTCAAGGACTATGGCCTTTTGAAGGGCAAGAAGGAGCAGGTCCTGACCGCTGAGCCTGATGATGTTGCTCTTATCCTTCACACCAGGTTGGTCTCTTACCGTACTTGCCATGTGCTCATAACTAACAAGTCAATAGTGGCACTACATCACGCCCCAAGGTGGTGAGTAGACAAACACGACACTATCATTGATATCGCTCACACTCATACTGTTAGGTCCCTCTCACTCATCGCAACCTGGCCCGAACCATGAGTATGTTATAATGCAGTTCATCTCACCCATCAATCACTAACTCCATCACAGACAACATCAAGAACACATATGAGCTCACATCCAAGGACCGAACCATGCTGGTCATGCCTCTGTTCCACGTTCACGGCCTTCTCTGCGGTCTTCTGGCCCCTCTCTTCACCGGCGGCTCCATGGTCGTCCCCATAAAGTTCTCCGCCAAAGAGTTCTGGACCGACTTCACCACTCACAAGGCCAACTGGTATACAGCCGTCCCCACGATCCACCAGATCCTGCTCAAGAACCCTCCTCCGAGCCCCAAGCCCAGCATTCGCTTCATCCGATCATGCTCCAGCCCGCTGTCGCCCACCATCTTCCAGCAACTTGAGGAGACGTACAACGCCCCCGTTCTCGAGGCCTACGCCATGACCGAGGCTGCGCATCAGATGACATCCAACCCTCTTCCTCCTGCAAAGAGAAAGGCTGGCACTGTTGGTATTGGCCAGGGGGTCGAGGTCAAGATTCTTACCGAGCAGGGCGAGGAGGTTCCTCAAGGCTCCGAGGGAGAGATATGCATCATCGGTGAGAACGTTACCAAAGGCTACCTCAACAACCCCGAGGCCAATGCTTCGTCTTACCACAAGAACGGCTTCTTCCGAACGGGCGATCAGGGTAAGAAGGATGAGGACGGCTACATCATCATCACGGGTCGCATAAAAGAGCTCATTAACAAGGGCGGCGAGAAGATCAGCCCCATTGAGCTGGACAACGTCTTGACCCGCCATTCTAGCATCAGCGAAGCGGTCAGCTTCGCCATTCCTGACGAGGTCTACGGCCAGGATATCGGCGTGGCCGTGGTTCTCAAGAACGGTGAGAGTCTGACGGCTGAGGAGCTTAAGGCCTGGGTGGAGGAGCGCTCTGCCAAGTTCAAGGTTCCCAAGAAGGTGAGTCTGCCCTATGATGTCCCGCGTTTGAGACGCAAATGCTGACAACGGTTTAGGTTTACTTCACCGAGGTGATGCCCAAGACGGCAACTGGCAAGATCCAGAGGAGAATCGTGGCCGAGACCATGATGACTGCTCCGAAGGCGAAGCTGTAAGAGTGGCGATGGTTCACGGTACTTAATATTAGAAGGTTACATGATATAGGTAGACGCATGTTAAAGAAGTCAGATGGACGTTGTTTCGACTATTGATGAAGCATCGCTATAAAATTGCTACTGAAAATGTATTTATCCCACGCTGTCTAGCATGTATAATAATTGGTTCCCTTAATCATGATTTGAGCCAAAAAAAAAAAAATGCTTCATACAGTAGATTTCCTCGTTTGACGACTCTGTCGTCTGGATTTTCTCCATCTTCCTTTCTTAGTCGTATTGACCATCATGGTCGTCAACCACAATCACATCATCATCATCGTCATTAACATAAAGCCGGCTATCATTCCTCTTCAGCCCCGGCTTCTCGACGGCACCGGCCACATGCTGCTTGCGATTCGTCACGGTATGACGCTCAACCCAGGCAGAGGTGCCGTCGGCTGCTTCCCAGCGAAGAGGTTCCTTGCTGAGCGAGTCCTTGGCGCCTGAGCTGGACGTTCCAGCAGCGGGCTTGGCTGTCGCTGGGTCCACGCCGGCTTCCTGTGCTTGGTGCAGCAGTGCGGCGTTGGCGTCCTGGAGGTCGAGGAAGACAGAGGTGATTGTGACTGTGGACTCGGTGTCGCGCTGGAGCAGGATGTAGACTGAGGGTGCCATGATAGCGTGTTGTTGCAGGGTATAGGAGGAGGGGAGGTAGGGGGTGCTGCTGCTGAGAGATGGGTTTTCAGATATGATGTAGGGCATAGGTTGGGTCTTCTAGACGGTGGTAATGCTCTTGTTTGTTCAATATGAATGAGAATAATTGAAATAATTGAGACATGTGAGAGGGTAGTGTTGAGATATTATATCGCATACAACCTAGACTATGGGTACAGGGCCCTCCAATGACACAATCCAATGGCCAGCTGACCCGCCCCTGTACATCTCCTGCACCTCTAACTAAACTTCCAGTCAATCCCACTCCCCCCGCCAATAATTGCACAACTTTGGCTTGCCATAAGTGGCACGACAACTCACGAGGTGACCAGGATTGGGCCAATTAAGACACACAATAGCCGTGTAATTCCTTCCAACAACTGTGTCTCCGGTCCGGCCGAGTGCTCTCGGGATCAAATTCCCTGTAGGGCCTTTTTTTACGTGCCTGGGGGGCGAACTTGCACGGAGAACCAACGCCGAAGGGCTTTCGGAGCTGAAGCGGAGCGAGCCCGGCGTTTGCAACTCCGTGGCCTCGGGGAGTGGCAGGTTGAAAACAAGTTATGATGTGAGTTTTGAACCCATGATGGGAGAATTTTATTACTGGAATTTGGAGGAGAGGGAAAAGAGGTAAATGGCTTCGCTCATTTGGTTGCCTTCACCCCAGATCTACCACGTAGTGACCTCAGAGATATATCATGGCACCATTATACTCCACCTTCCATGTAGAAATCACATAGCATGATGACATGAGATCTGAACCCTAACGTTGAGAGGAAGTTTGAGCAGCAGCACTTATGATAGCGATGGGCCCAAACAATGGTACATAAGTCTATAGTGGTAACGGTTTGGTCTTGGGGAATCTCGCAGTCTCGTGGCATTGTCGCCGGGTCTCCCGATGGCGATGTTGATGTTCCTTGCTTTAAAAGTCGTTGGACAGGGATCCCAGCTGTAACCACTCGCTTAGCAGAGCTACCCCGGCTAGCCGGGGAGGCAATACATCATTTGCTCAGGGCTTCGGCTTCTGACGTCGGGAACTACAATATGGGACTTATACACCCTTGGGACTGCAATAGACTCTGTGTGATTATTCTATTTCTGTCATAACTAAGAAAAACTCCACAGATATAGAAGGCAACGAATATCTGGTTCATTCCCGACGACTGGGCACAAGATACCAGACGGCTGCTGAGCTATTTGAGAATCGCTTCAACATCCTCAACTGCAAACCAAGCAAGAGCCCTTAGTCAGACCCTCACGTCCAGTCTCAGCTGATAGCTCTCTCTCCACCCTTCATCGACAAAACTACCGTCGGATCTCGTAACCCTCATCGACCGGTCGAGAGTAATCCAACTTCGCAATCTCATGCTTCAGGGACCGCGTCTTGATGCCGACAAAAAGAAAAATTATGGTAATCAGAATTTCGGGTATCATACCCAGACACACCTGGACAGCTTTGGAGGTCAAAAACCCGGACTCTGGGTTAGAGATTCGAAGCTGGAGGTAGGCAATTGCATATGCAAGACGCAGTGCAAGGAGTGGAAGAGTTAAGAAGACTGCGTACAATAGCTTTCTGAAGTGTCAGTCACCGGAAGTGTACTTGGTAAGATTTAATATGACTTACCGCGCTTCCACCGCGGAACGAAGGAATGTGTTTGCTTGAAGATGATCCCCGAGACTGGCCAAGTGACCACAGGGCCCATATCACCAGCAACAACCATGCCGATGCCATAAGTGCAGATGCAACTGTGAGCAGAGTCTTGCTACTTGGGTCAGAACTATGTTTTTGCAAGTTGGTCACGGCCACAATCATGAGTACCATAGCTGCTCCAGTCAGGCCATGGTATTGGATCTCGAGGACTATGTCAAGTCGCCTGTTGAGTCTGGGGCTTGTCGCTCTTCGACTGCAGAATTGTTAGTGAACCATAAGATGTCGACAGAGAATAGTACTCACGCCTCGTGTAATATTCCAGAGGCGGCCAGGAGTAGGGGAGAAAGGCCAATGCTGCTAACAATAATCGACCCGGTCGAGCTGGAATCATGAAGGCCAATACCGCCCGTAGCGATTCGAAGTACGCAGAAGATCTGTACATAGAGCCATCCGAAAAAGCCTGTTTTTCCGTGCTTGAAGAGACAATACAGGGCAGGCTGGACGAGGATAATATAGATGGCTAATTTAGCCACTGCGATGGAGTCTGTCATCTTTGGCAGGAGAAGAATTTGGAATTGGTGTAAGAGAGTTGAGGCAAAGAAGCGATAATTGTTCTGGGTGAAGAATGCGGAAGAAAAACGAAATGCCCGAGTATCCTCGTTGTTGTTGTTATTATACTTAAAAAATGCAGTATCCCGGCTGCCTCTTGTACCATATACCTTACTCTTCCCATTGTGGTAGTAGTTTCGAGGCAGTTCATCAAGGATGCGCCACCAGTTCAAAGCCAATTAGGTAGATGCATGGAGGCTGAACGAGAGCGAGGGCGACCATACAGTGGAGCCACTTTGGTGTTGACAATCACAGTCATAGTCGCAACACAGCACAGCACAGCATAGCTACGCAATCTCGTATGCTCTGCCTCACTCCTTGTTTTCTACACTTACATCTTGTTCCTGCAGAATCTTCCTCGGCCAATCAAGTAACCCTTGCCATTCATCAGGTAGGATAGCGCCAATAGCTCGAACCTCTCTCGGCCCAGAGTCGCCAATCCACCAGGCTCGACTCAGCATTGCCAGGAGAGCAAAGTAATGTGCAAGGATGACAAGCGCCCGCGGACGAAGCTCCTCCACCATATCTGCGAATCGTTTGTTGAGCAGCATGGGAAACACGATGACTCTCCTTCCAACGCTCCCTGCAGGGGATTGACTATCCACGGCCTTCTGTATACCTCCTATGAGACTGAGTGCCCCTGCATATGCGGCTTCCGTCTCTGGGTCCCATGGCTCTTCCAGCTCGTGTGGTTTCTCGCGGCTCATCAAGTGCTTCAGATCTCGCCGCAGTTCCTCGTTTTCGTTGTCGTCCAGAAAGTCGGAAACGCTATCAATCATCTCATAGGCAACAGATTTGGGCTTGTCCTTGATGAGGTCCCATGCTCTCCTGAAGAGAGCCGTGCTGCTACCCGTAATGCGTAGCCATTCCACAGGGGGGTAATACGGTTGCTGCGGACGGCCTTGAAGTCGGACAAACCCGTAAATACGTAGCATGCTCGAAGTCAGGCAGATATATTCTATGTTTTGAGAGTTCATCTCTGCGATGTCCTTGTGGTGTTCGCGAATCGCCATGTTTAGATAAGTCCGACAAGTATCGATAGCTTCCATGTTTGCAGACCCGCTGCGGTGTTCCGTATGCAAGGCAGCTACCATATACAGGGCGTAGAGCAGAGCATCAGATCCAAGAGCTAAACGACAAGAAGTCGAGACCCAGAAATGAGCCATTGTGTCATCTATAACCAGAGACGGGCCCGTGTCGGTCATGTATTGATGGAACAGGCTAAGTTCTAGTCTTCTGCGAGACCCTGACTCTGGAAGCTCAACCGCGGCCTCGACTGGAGGTTTGCTATTGGGTGACGTTAAACGGCCATATGTACATGGCAATTCGAGACGATCGCAGTGAGAGCACACAGGCTTGGCTTCGTCGCACTTGAGAGACAGTAAGTCACAAAGCACATATATACACCAACAGCATCTGAGTGCAAGTAATTACCTTTACACGACGGCTGCGACATTGCTGACAGCCAGTACGAGACTTTTTGTGGAATAGCTTCGCTGCACGTTTACGTGGTTGATGATCCATCGGAGGTCGAGATGAGCCAAGGCAGGAAACACAAAGGAACTCATTTGGAACGAGAACGAGCACGATCGCTCATTATCATGTCCCAGCTGATAGTTAAGAATTCGTCAGCCCGTGCCGCTTTCCGAGATTCAGGGTTGCAGATGGTGATCCTGGCTAGCAGTTAGCGCATCGCCGTCGCTCTCGTTCACGCGGCGATAAGCCGGGGTTGCTTGTCAGCGGCTTACATCGTCACGACCCTGCTACCCTAAACATTGTCTTGTTATCTGTCCAGGGTGTTCGATTTCACAACAACTAGAATACACATGATCAACGACACTATTGGTATGAATATAGCCCGATGAGATACACCTTACTGGTGTAAGCCTCTGTTTCATAATGGGATCCGTTGCATGTACCGTCCTCTTAGACAGCCAATCAAAGCAGGTTATGGTCAATGGCAAAGGCAGCTTACAAGGTCAATTATAAGGTCAAAAACAGTGTATAAGCTGTGCCTTTGCAAGCTGCCTTTGCAAGCTATAGTCAACTACTTAGCATTCTAAATCCGAAGCCAACAAATTGTAACCGTCTCCATCTTCCCATTGGATCGTATCCTTCAAAAGGCGCATCACCACGCCCTTCAGGGCCAATTACCCCACCCCATCGGTAGTGCAACGGCAATTACAACTCCGCAACTCGGAGCTCCTCTATCACCTCATCTTTGGCCGACTACATAAACACAACTCTTCGCTTCCAGAAATGTCCTCTCGTCTTGCATTCTCACTTACCAGAACCAGAATCGTCCCTCGCTTCACAACCGCCCGAACAATGGCTTCCTCATCAGTTTCGGTCCCTCCTGGGAAGTACGAGTTTCTTGTCGTTGTCCACGACAAGCCTAATGCTCTCGAGAAGCGTCTTGAAGTCCGAGGGTGAGACTTAAACCTAGCTGTTCTAGTACTGTAGCTTACTCGGATCTTTAGTACTCACTTCAAGAACATGACACCCCATGTCGAGGATGGAAGCTGGAAAATGGGCGGTATGTAGTCTGGCCCAGTATATGTCCTAATTATGGCAAACGGGACTAATCAAGTATCCAGGTGCCATTCTTAACAGTGTTCCTAAAGATGATAGCCCAAGCAGCCTCGACTTTGCAGGCAGCACACTTGTCTGCGTTGCCGAGTCTGTGGAAGAGGTGCGAGAGCAACTAAGCAAAGACGTCTATGCTACCTCTGGTGTTTGGGATATGGACAAGGTAAGCAAGCAAGCAAGCAAGCAAACATAAACTCATCCAAATCAGGCTCCTAACGTAGTATACAGGTCCAAATCTACCCTTTCAAGGCTGCCTTCAGAACGACTTGATACTCTGAAATTATCACCGAATGTTTAAATTACCAAGACTAGAAGTAAATCACCAAGTTGATAACATATCTGCTAGCTGTCCCGCGAATCCCTGTGATGTACTTGTTCCTTATTAACTCACCGCAGGATGCCTCATCCTTTGAGTAATCATTCCCGGTTGCCCCGTTGCCCCGTTGCCTGCAAGTACTGTACCACGATGTCCATTCCAGAATACCTGCACAGATGTCCCATTAGCACCTTTACCAGAGCCAGCTCGAGCTATACAAAAAAGCCATAAGCAAGAGCCACCCGACCTATACATTCCAATTCAGGTAATAGTAACGCCATCATACACTGGTTCCACAGGGAACCCCTCTCCCATCCGCTATGCCACAGCCCACCTCTGCCATATATCATATTTAAGCCTCGTCGTTGTTTGCACCACTCTCTGCTGCTTCCTCGGCAGTAAGCCTCAGTTCGTAGTTGAGGTCAAAGCATTCAGCCAATAGCTCGGAAACGCTGCCTTGTCCTTCAGGAATGTCGCCATTTACCACAAACTTGCCATCTACTTTCATGTTATCGAGTGAGTTGAGCTGAAGCTGGTTAGAAAACGCGACAAATTACCCATCAATATTCTTCAACATACCTTCATACTGTAAGGGTACAGCTCTCGTACCGAGGAGACACCCCCGTTCTTCTTAACCTCAATGAGGCAACGCTTCAGTGTTTGCAGCTGGTTGTAAACGGGCAATAGAGCTTCAGACACTGGTTCGGATGCCAGCATGAACGAGTAGATGTAAGCATACGACCGTCGAATCAGGTATAGTAAAGTCCGTTGAGTCCAAAGATCGGCTGGTCGCCCCCGTTCGTCGACCCAATTTCCGTTCTGTCGACTCTCATCGATCCTGTCAAGCTGCCGTTGAAAGTCATAGAGATCTGTCTCTCGGAGTGACCATGCTTGTGTGAGGGACAGCTTCTCGAGATCATTGCGAATTTGGATGAGCGTGTCGTAAATTGGCCGCCATTGCTCGGCTACCTCTCCTTGTCTTGAGATTGGTCAGTATGTTTGCGTTTGTGTAGGGGTGTGGGGTATCTTGCCTCTCGAGAACCATGTCCGACCAGCGGACGCAGCGGTTGTACAAGTCTCGGAGTACTTCACCTCCCTCCTCCAGAGTTCCGTCTTCTGCCGTGAACGTGCCACCGTTGTGCTTCTCGCCGATCTCCAGAATTTGGTTCCGTAGCTTTTTGACCTCCGTTGCGGAGAACTAAACTATGTTAGTTCATCTTGTAACTCACTACACCGTTCTAAACCTGCTCACCTTAGACTTTGTGTTGGCCAACGAAATTGATCTCAAGATCGAGATGAGCTTCTCATGAGCCTCCAGAAGATAACCTGGTAGTTTTTGTAATCTTTTTTGAAGCCTCGACAAGGTTGAGTTGCAGAGTTCCACGCGGTTCTCAAGCAGTGTGAGCATGTACGGCGGGTGCCGCTTATCGGGGGAAGGATCGCTGGCAGCACCGCGAATGCTCTTGGACAGATCCTCAAGTGTAGATTGAATGCTTCCGAGATCTTTGGCGGAGTAGAGCTCGGCTTCGGTGAGGTGATCGAGTAGTCGCTTGACTGTTGAGGTCATAGCGTAGGTTGCTGGTGCCTCGTTGTTTCGTCCGATTGTAAGATAGAATAGGGAGAGCAGCTGGAAACAGCTCTCTAAGACCTTGTCCACTGCAGAAAACAATGTTAACACCTTCAAATTTGGCTACAATTGCAGATGATGACATACATCTGTTCTCCTCCTTATCACCTGTCTCGGCGCGCACAACACTCAGCTCCTTGACCTGATCCATCGTCTCATCGAATAAAGGCATGACGTCTTGAGTTCGAATGTAGTTTGTGCGATCCTGCTTGAGAAGCAGCAGGCGATCCCGAACCAGCTGTAGTTTCTCGAGAATAGCTCGCTCCCGAGGGTCCCGCGGCATTGGGATTGCTGGAGTATCCATGTTGGCAGCTGCTATTTCCAACCTCGTTGTAGGTGTAGACTGTGGAGTAATAGCTTCTGCAAAGATTGGAATTGTAAATCGCTATTGGTTTCACGATATTGAGCTTGTAATAGTCTCCGTTTGCTGTTTGTCCTTTGCGCAACTTCTGCGAGGCTCCGATGAGTAACGAAAGTCGATAGAGTGGCGGCGGAGGTCCAAGAAGTTGAGTCGACCTTGAGTAGGGAGAGTCGTGATGAGCTAGACGCGAAGTAAGTCACAATAGCTTGACGTCACACGATAAGAGAGAAATGACAATCCGGAGAATGAAGCTGGGGTCAAGGTGCACTAAAAGGCGAAATAGTTGATGACGAGGTTGACTAGGTAGCGGTAGATCGTGGAGAAAAGATATCACGGCGTTTCAGCTGGAGTCTTTGGTTCCAGTGTTGACCAAGAATGTTGTCATTCGAAGTCTAGACCCCGACCCCCTCCATGCTTCCACTTCCATCCACTTCCGCCTGCGGCAGAGCCTGATGTGACGACAATGGTTAAGGTGCTTTGGCTTTAGTGGGGGACTTCAGCCTAGGTGGGGTAGAGGCGCAGCACCTCGCAAGGCATCTCTGGGGGCTACGCTTATTGGCTCGTTTACTTCTAGCCAATCACAGGACGTGACTCACCCTCGCGGCATCCACGGATCGGATAATCTTTTGAACCCTCCACTTTTAGGTCTTCAAAGCCCTCCAACCCAATTTCGACCAGGATTTTCTGTGGTAAGCTCCATTTGGTGATATTCGACTTCAAACCACAAACGACTCGACTTCGTGCAGACTTTACAATCTCCCACCCGCACGTCAAAATCCATTCACAATGTCCAACGCCGAGCTCGCTTCGTCCTACGCGGCCCTGATCCTCGCCGACGACGGTGTTGAGATCACCGTACGTTAACTCCTTTCCTGCGCCTGGCGCCCGTCATTTCGCCCATGCCCCGCGATTTCTCGAATTTGTGTGTGTGATCGCTAACTTCGTCATCGCGACTCTCCAGGCCGACAAGCTCCAGACCCTCATCAAGGCCGCCAAGGTCGAGGACGTTGAGCCTATCTGGACCTCCATCTTCGCCAAGGTACGAACCGATATCCCCAGCGACCCCAGCGCCATCTCCAGGACTTCGATTTTCTGACGGACTTTTATCTATAGGCTCTTGAGGGCAAGGATGTCAAGGACCTTCTCGTGAACGTCGGCTCTGGTGGCGGTGCTGCCCCTGCCGCCGGTGGTGCCGCCGCTGCTGGTGGTGCCGCCGACGAGGCCGCCCCTGAGGAGGCCAAGGAGGAGGGTACGTTGACTCACGAACTGCGACGGATCCACACAGATTGCTGACAATCACTACAGAGAAGGAGGAGTCTGACGAGGACATGGGCTTCGGTCTCTTCGACTAAGAAGTTACGCCGCTACGACTGTTTCCTTGTTCTTTGTACTTCGACTGCATGGCTTCGGGGTTTCCAATCGATCGATCATACAGGATGGAGAGCGGGCACTATATCCTGCGCCCTGGACAGAGTAGCTTCTTTCATACGACGCTATGACGAACGCGCTCAACGGAGTTTCGCGGAGGGAGAATTGGTCAATTCAAAGGCTCTGATAAAAAAAAAGTCCCGCCATGGGTGGTTTGAGTTCAATATGGGTTTCTGCTCAACATGTGACTATGCGCAAGAGTGCCGGTGATGTCATGCTGCCCTTGCAATTCTTTGGTCTATCTCTACCTAAACTACTTTTCTGTTATTCGTAGTACCCCATATGGCTCTCTCATGTCCCCACTAACGCCGGCCATGCATTTCTCTTGACGTCTACAAATTCGAACATCTATTTGACAATCAAAACAGCTGATGGCACCAATCCTGCCTCCTTCAGGGTCTTGGAGAAATCGACATCGCCCTCCAATGTCTTACGGGGGAACGTCATGGTAAAGCTTGACACAGCATTCCCTGTCTCGCCCTGTAGCTGCTGCGCCAACTCGAACAGCGTTGTCTCGGCAGGCAAAGTTTTGGTGATGTTTCCGCCATCTGTCTGCAGTCGGAGTCGAGCCTCGTTATGGTTGCTCTTGGGCTTGGATGCAGCGGCCACAGCAGCTCCACCAGCAGGAGTAGCAGCTTCAGCCTGGGGAGCACGACCCTCACGGGCAGCCTTGGCCTCCTCTGCCTTTCGGCGTCGCTCAGCTTTGTCGGCTTCGATCTTGGCCTTAATGCGCTTCTTGGCCTCCTGATCCTCGAGCTTCTCCTGGCGCTTCTGGGCAGCTTCCTTGATCTGCTGCTTGCGGGCCAGCTCTTCCTTGGCCTCGTGACTCTCCTTGGTAGACTTTTGGCGAATTTGCTACAACAAATTAGAATTGAGTAAAACTTGTAGACGGGGAAATCTTATTACCTCATTGCGCTTCTGGTCTTCCTTGTCCTTAACGGATTGGACGGCTTTCTTGGCTTGGAGACGCTCACGCAGCGCCTCAAGCTTGGCCCTCTTCTCGTCTTCGGTCAGAGGAGCGATCTCGTCTGTCGACTCCGAGAAGTCAGTGTGCTCGCTGTAAAAGAGTCAGTCGGATATCCAAAGTTAAGAGATGATATCTCTGTAGGATTACACACGTCTTGGTTGCGTGATAGGTGGCCAGATCATGGTTCCTGAATCGCTTGCCACATTCATTGCAGACCAGGGACTTAGCATTGCCAGTCTCGAGTTCTGCAATCTTGGCTTCTGTATCGTCGTCGTCGTCATCTTCCTTCTCGGCGGCAGCGGCCTTGATCTCATCAATAGGCTTGTCCTGGTTATCCTCAAGCCACTGAAGGGCACCCTGGACTACTGAGTTTTAGCTTCGGATCAGATACGTGCAATGCTGCGACTTACGGCCTCCAGTCTTCTTAACGGCAATCTCAGCACGCTCCTTGTCAAAGCCCATATCGAGCAGCGTTTCAAGGTCGGAAGCCATGTTGGCGATGATGTTCTGGTTGTTGATGGTGGGGTTAGATGAGGGGCAAGTTGCAAGGTGTGAGATTGGTATGGAAGTATTGAGGGAAAGAAAAGGGAGAGTTTCAGTTGTTAAATAGTACTAAATTGAGGCAATAAATACGGTGTTTTAGTTTGGGGGAATTGGGATGTGCGCTCCTCAACTTAATTGTCCTGTGTTGAGATGCTTGTTTGTCAAGACAGGAACTGAGCTTGGGTAAAGTCTAAGTAAAGAAACGTCATTCAAGCCGCTGCCTCAGTGACGTGCCTGTTGGTTAACGCCGGGCTTACCACGGTTAAGCGAGCGATGTACTTGTGACACAAACTCTGGTGTACAATTTCTTCATATTTCTTACTTTTATGCTTATGCTCTATAAACATGTTGACAGTGCTACAAGGGAATTTCATCATGTCAAAGAGAGTCAAACTTACCAAACCAACTTGCAGGGCCTAGTCCTCGTGCTTACAACTCCAATAACCCACCTAACTCTACTTGAGGAGATAAGATTGTGAGTCGTGGATTCTATTATTTGGAAGCAACGATACCTCAACACCACGTTTATTTCACTTCATGTGCAAGTATAGCATATCTGCCGATCCAAACCAGTATTATCATTAAATGGGTTCGATAGTTGACCCCGGGGTATCATCATAAGCTCATGCTGTCTTTGTCTAACATCCATGCGACACAAATTTCTCGTCCTTTCTCAACTTCCTTGAACCTCCCTCTTAATTCCATACAATGGGCCAGTTCCCGTGGGTTCGAGAATAAGCTTCTTCCAAGCGCCTTAGGACCTCTCGCGACACATCCTGGTGGTACTCCTCACACCAGCCGTAGATCTGTTGGGCGATGACATAGTCTTGACCAGTGAGACGCAGGTATCGGTATAGATAAGCAACTGCATCATCCATATCGTGAGATCGATCGATGTCCCGAAGACTGTTGAGTTTGCTGCATAACGCAAAGGACCAGGGAGCAGCGTACACTCTCAAACCGCCGCTGGTTCCATAATGTTCGAAAACAACTTCGTTCTGCTTCTTGGCCTCTCGAATGAGACCAGCCTGGACATTTCGGGGCATGAAAAGTTGCATCGAGTTGTTGAACCACGCTTTGCCGAGACGCCCCTGGGTCTGGTTATTGGCAAAGCTGGCAGCGTTGTTGAGAGCAGTGCATTCCTTTGAATCAGGATCGTTGAGTATGAATTCGACATCGTGCGTTGACTCCCTTGAGCGAAGGTAGAGTGTGTTGACGGCGCCGTCGACTGCAACACAGGCTATGCTTACGCCGCACTCGTTCAGATACTCGGCCATTTGTTGGAAAGCATCGATGATTTGCTGTCGGTTCAACTCTGAGGAATCTGGGTAATCTTGGAAGATTGAGGAGGGCATCATTGTAGAACTAGCTGAATGACTCGAGAGTGTGACAGGACGGATGGGACGAGACTCCATTTCGAGAATGTGGCGAGAATTGTTACAGCCCATGTTGAAAGTGGTGAGAGTTGTGAGGGATCGAGCGTGGTATTCTTGGGGTTGAACGCAGAGTAATAGACTCGAAAGATACGAATGCTCTAGATAGGTATCGTATAAAGAACTGATCTGCTCAGATTCAGTCCACCTGACCTAAGGGATCAGTTGGTATAAATACCAAAAGCCCTACTCTATGAACAACCCTGCTAGGTCCTGTTCTTGAAGAGGTTGCACGCACATTCTTCCATTCGGCGCGCCATATGCGGTTGTTCTTAGGAATCCTTCGAATGTACTGCAACGTAGGAGTAAAGAAATGGGGTAACCCTGGTGGCACTGCCTCGTGTCGATCTAATACGAGGGTCCTACCCGCAGATGGCGTTCCTGTGAGCCTGGCTATCCACCTTTTTGCTCAGCTCTGGAGGACTGTGGTAGGCTGAATGTGACTGTTGCAAGCGTTGGTATTCAAAGTTTGGGGTATTTTTAGATGTGTTGTCCCTCTGAACGCCCACTAATGTGAGTCCTAGATCAACGGTTCACGGGTCGTGGTAAATATTTAGTAAGGGTCATTCATTCATCGCGCCAACCGCGAATTGTTTTCACTGCTTGGCTTTACCTTCTCATGCCCACGTTGAGCCTTGCTGCGTGCCTGAAGCAAGCCTTCATATGGATGCGCACGCCACTCACGGGTTGACCATTCTCCCTTATCGTAAGGTAGTAGGCAGTAAACTACATACCGGGGCTGGTTCATGAATGTCGAATTTTCGGGGGTTTAGTGGTGCAACCCACCTTGCCGCTTGAGTCGCAGAAATTCGGTACAGTAGCTCGTCGGAAGCATTTTACATGCGGTTATGGAAAGGGACGGCCCAGAGTGAAGCCGCTAAGATTCACAGCAAAAGGAATATCTTGAAGAGATAAAATGTTGGAAGGTTATCAGGGCAGAAGTTGAAGAATGACTCGTTAGTATCCAGGACTCGTCTCGTATCCGAGGGCTATGGAAGGATGTCCCAATTGATCTGGCTATTGAATGAGCTTCAGCTAGTTCCTTCTCATCTTGTGCTAACTACCTCAGATATTAGAGCTCATCCTATTTCTCAAAGATCATATGTTTCAAAATCACATGATTGGATCTCCAAGACGTTGAAACACTGTAATCAAGGTACGGATATAAGCCGTTTGAGTTAACTCACGGGGGTTCTTTCTTTCGTTTCAGCATCTTCTCAAACTACCCCGAAGTATTTATTTTATTCTCAGATTACCCCCAGCCTTCTCCTCAATAGTATCAGCCGTCGTCACTGTTTGTAGGAGAAAGACAAACGATGGACTACCACATTGATCGATTGTCCTCCTTCAAGTAGCACGGAAGTAGGCATCATAAAGGTTCGCGGAAATGTTTGGCAACATGAGTTTCTCATGGCTGTGCTAATGTAGCTGCAAAGCTCGGACGCTACGCCTACCTAGGACTGCGCATCTGTTCTCAGACCATGATGCCCTCACTTCCCTGATTTTCGGTGCGCAGCTCTCCCGCTGCTTACCAATGCAGCACCTGCATATCGTGGGCCTGGGTCAGAGGCAACCTATAACCTTTTTTTGTGGGCAACAAACAGACACTTAGCAGCAGAGTGGACTGCGAAGCAGTAGACAATAGAGGGGCGATACCAAGAATGACGTTTGAATAAGAACACGGAGGTGGCTTTCATCTGAATGCCAATGGTCAAAGCAGATGAGATCCTGTAGTACCTGGTACTGATAGCGGAGTTCAAATTCCCTGCTGGCTCGTGCGCCCTGGAGCGACCACCTGAAGCTGAGCCGACTCAACTGGGAATAGGGCGAGAGGCAAAGAGAGCAGCGCAGTTGAGCAGAAGCAATTACGTCGTAGGCGACACAACGTCAAATCTGCCTTTGCCTTGCCTTGCCTTTCTCCTTCCGCCCATCCTCAACACACCACCTCCACTTCATCCAATCTTTCATTCCATTTCGTCACCAATTTTCTTCCTTCTCACACGCGACCAGCTTCCCGGGTACTTCCATATCTTATCGATTCTGCGCAGCCTCGTATTACCATACTCTATCTATAATCTAACTTTCCCCCTTGCTCATCATCGACGTCCATACCTGCCGTTGCCACGTTTCCATTTGGTTACCGCCCCGAAGCAATCGCGCGACACCACAAACCGACATCTACGTCCTCAATCCTCTCTTCTACGACAATAATTAGCTATCATGTCGGTCGATATCGAGCCTTTCGAGCTTTCCTTCAAGCGTGCGTGCTCTGCGGTGGACGATAACAGGGCAGCGGAAGATTGACATGATTGATAGGTCCTTTCACCACCGAGGTTTCGCAGATTCTTACCCTCAAGAACCCCAACCCGACTCCTGTCGCTTTCAAGGTAAGACGCAGCGATCCTCACGCGACGACTTGATTAACACATTTCAAAGGTCAAGACCACTGCGCCCAAACAGTATGCTTCCCCCACTCCTTGAACCTTTCAAATCGCATACCTGACACCTCACTAGATACTGTGTTCGACCAAATGCAGGCCGCATTGAGGCCGGTCAGAGCTTCGATGTCTCCGGTGAGTTTGCTCTCATGTAGCTCTGACCACCCGTCATTAACAATCACCTAGTTCTGCTCCAGGCCATGAAGCAGGACCCTGCCCCTGATGCACGATGCCGTGACAAATTCCTCGTCCAGTCCGCTCCCATTACCGCAGATAAGGAGTTTGCCAGCGTTGCCAACGTGGTATGTATCTAGTCGTCCTCGAACTTGGGCTTGCATAAACTCACATGGTCTCCAGCTTGAGACAACAGACAAGGCCCTCCTTATAGAGCGCAAGATTCGAGTTAACTGGCTGGCCGCCGGTTCCGACGCCAATCAAGATCCTAACCGACCACTGTCCACACCCAACAAGCAGGCCATCGCTAATGGCGTAAGTTATATCACTCCAAATTCTGGATTTGGCAACTAATAGTATACCCCTAGGCTAACGACACCCCGGACGTCTCCCGCACATATTCTTCCCCCGGCGCTCGAGACGATTCTCCCTCCACAGCACCTCCTTACCACTCCCCCAAGGAGCCCGCCTACGATGAGGAGAGGCCCAAGTCCGCGTACGAGGAGGCCGAGGGCAAGAGCGCCATTAGCCAGGCCACGACAGCCATCAAGGAGACTGCTGAGCTGACCTATGAGGATCTCAAGGCAAAGCTTGCCCAGGCCGAACAGCAGCTTGTAGCTCTTAAGGATAACGGTCTCCGACAGCGCAATGTCAAGTCCACCTCCAACGATGATGACAAGCGACCTCTCGCCCAAACCGCCCAGGCCGTCACTCAGACCGTTGAGGGTGTTCCAGTGCAGATGGCGGCCATCCTCTGCCTGATCAGCTTCCTGCTTGCCTACTTCTTCTTCTAGACATAGGCAGAAGCCGGCAACCCCAGGATCTTTTCACAAGATGAAACTAATAGACAAGCCTGATGACGCTCATGAGAACTCAGCACGGAGATTTAGGATCACCGCATGCATATATCTTCTTCAAAGTACAGCGATGGTAAAGCCTGGGAAGCAAGGGCTCAGAGAAGCATATTATAGGACGGACGGAACGCTGCAGCACCAATAGCCCGAAACAGCACCGAAGTCTCTGGGACTTGTGGGTGTTAAGATAGGGTCACCAAGAGGAGCAGTGTCTTCGGGCAGGGCAGGGTTATGAGGCAGCTGCAAAACCGGAGGCGAAATGATATGTGGAGGAGTTTAAAACCGATGTGTGGAGGAGGAGGAGGAGGAGGAGGCTTCCCACGCGACGTTTCGACTGTACACTCTCAACTTGAGCCTTTCATGGCTCTCGCATTTTTCTTGTCTTGCATTATTCTATTGTTTGCGTTCACTGATACATTTGGCGTTTTAACTTGCTGGTCAGCTCGACTCGGCTTACTTTCGTTTGCTGCCTTCCTGAGATGTGACTTTCAACTATTCGGACTATGCACTTTAATCAGCCGGAACTCATCAATCATTTGGTGGTGGCATATTGTTGAGTCATAGGCTAGTATTCGTATAAAGATTTCGTGATTGCTCAAAAGATGACATTTATTTCATTCATGACCTAGAACGCCTTGCGCAAATATCTGTACTCTGATGCTTTGTCTTCATCCATCCTGTCCGGGTCACAGCCGGACAGTCAAACAGAACAAAATCAGACTCATGCTGTCTTCTAATACTAAACTCAAGACCCAAGCATCAAAAATCAACCGTGCCACAGCGTATTTAATTGTGTATTTTTGTATTGCTTTTAAATCGACTCAATCTCAGACTGCTTCCAATCGGCAACAGCACCACCTCCGACGAGACGGCCACCCTGCTTACGCTTGACGCGGCAGTTCATACCGACGTTCTCGTCCCAAATGAAACGCCAAATGGCGTAGCACCAGCTCTCATGGCGGGGCAGGTCTTCGTAAAATTCATGGGCAATGTCGCGCACACGGTGAAGACGGGTCCAGGGCACAGCAGGGAAGTCATGGTGCTCGTTGTGAAGACCGACATTGTAGGTGAACCAGTTGAGAGGTCCGTAGTACGAGAAGGTCTCGGGGACGGGAATGTTGTTCTCGGGGTTACGAGCAGAGGGTGTGACGGTCTCGTAGACGTAGTGCTCAGCAATAAAGTGACCGGCCAGAGGGTGAAGACTGCCGGCGAGGAAGGAAGAGAGCACAAGGTAGAGGAGAGAGTTGATGGAAGCGTACTTCAGGAGAAGAAGATCAAAGGTGATTTGGACGACGATGTTGAGTGCGTGGATCTGGGTCAGGGGAATACGGTAGACAGCCATGGGTCGCAGGGCGTAGAAGAAGATCTGGAAGGTGCAGAAGAAGGCCTTTCCGAGGATTGAGTCGAGAAAAAGGGCTTCGAAAGCGGTGGGGAGGTCGGTATCGAGGCCATCAACTCCAAGGGACTTGTGATGGGTCAGATGGTAGGGCTAGACAAATGTTAGCAGTGTTTCGGTTGTCTAGAGGTATTCCATAACTACATACTCGGAACGAAGCGCTGTAAGGGATGCCAATAGGAAGATTGGCAAAGATAGCGATCAAGCGGTTGAGGCGAGGGCTTCTGAAAGCCAGATTGTGAGAGATCTCGTGGATGGCGAGGAAAAGGTTCTGATTGGCAGTTGCGCCGAAGACATAGGCGACAGCCCAGAACTTCCACGAGAAGAACGGAGTCGACTGGAGCATCCATGCGAGAAAGACCTGGAGGGAGACGACGCCGAGAACGACCCATTTCGTAAGAGGCTCGGGGCCGCAGAGCTTGGTAATCTGTGGATGAAAAGCCAGGTTAGAGACGAGTGCTATGTATGGCACAGCGTGGCCAATTGGGAGGGAACAAACCTCGGGGTGAGCCTTGATGATGGCAAGACGACGTGTTCGATGAGGCTCCTCGGTATAGGTCCAGAAGAAATCGTTGGTCTTATTGGCGGCATCGTTATGCTCGGCCGCAGGAGCTGGGGATGGGCTATCGCCCTTTGCCCTCGATGTGACGGTAGAGGAGTTTGTCGCAGGCATCGCGACGGTTGATTTCTTCTTCTCTTGTCACTCTCGATTTGGTTGAAGAGAAAAGAAAAGAAAAGAAAAGGAGGCGAGCGGAGAGCAACGACGTGGAATTATTAAAAAAAGGAAGTTCAGACTTTGCCTCCTTGCCTCCGTAGACTTGTGATTTCTTTGAGCTGCGGCGCAGACGCTGCTAGGACAGGGGCACGGCAGAGAAAGCTACGTGGAAGGCGGTGAAAATCCCAATGTTAAATGGGAGCTCGTCCAATGGTCTTGTACTTAGGGGCTAGATTTGGCCGACGGTGGGGAACCAATTCAGGGACCGCAACCCGGTTTTGAGGGGTTCGAAAGGCGGGGCATGCTCAGACCACTCAGAGGGGCGAATTGTGTGGCGTGGCAGGCGAGATTCAGTACTGCTCGGTGTGAATTGCCATAAATCGAGAGTATATTGTACGGGGTTTTACAGCATCGACCAATGCGGACAAATACTCTTAGATAAATGGCTTAACATTACAAAGGCGGAATAGTAGCTCTTTGATTACCAGCAAAATTGTCGCACGACGGCGGGGGAAGTGGTGCCATTCGGGGCCGTCAAGTTCCGTTTATACACACCAAGACCTTACGATTATCCGGTATTTACTGGAAGCCTGCTAGCTCTATCGCCTTATTCCTTGTTGGTGAATTCCGGTAGGGCTCTGCTTTTGACATGCGAACTGGGATCAGGAGTAGCTATAGCTCCAAGTTTCTATGAGGGTGCGAATACGGATACTAAAATGTCAAGACATATGTCCGATAGTTTCCATTTCTTCAGGTTTGTTCATGGCGAGTTGTCAAAGGTAAATGTTCCACTCGATCAATTGACCTCTGTGACCAGAGCCCTGACATGGGGGGGGATTGACATACGATGGATATCCATGTATAGCAGTAGTCGATAATGACAACTGCTCATAACTTGCAGTAATACTTTGCTGCTTACGGTTCGTTTTGAATCCCCCCAATGTGTAAGAACTCTCTTCGAAGTAAAGATGCGTTTTGTCCCAATTTGTTGGGAAGTGCATGTGACATCAATTTCTGGGCGTTCTTGGCGAGGAAGGAACCGGTTGGTCTGGTTGTCTAAGGTTAAAAATAAAGGCCAAGAGCCTGAGCCTCAGCCTCCACTTCCACAACTTCACGCGTCTCCTCTTACAACGTATCATATCGCATCTTGGGGCTCGCAGTCATTCATAGCAGCAATATCACTAAAGAACCCAGCCTGACGTTAATCAAGATAACGCGACTGCGCAGAATGCGCGTGCGTTATTTGATCTGCTGGGGGTATCAATTCATTATGTATTCTTTTGCAGCTTATCCATCTTCCATCTCGAAAGAATAGACTTCTGTTTGGCATCGGTATCTTCACTCCGCTCAAAGGCCATTGGTAGCACACGAGAATACGCTAGCTACCGTACCGGCCTCGAACTGGTCAATAATGCCCTGCACACTGGCGTATGTACCAACTGTGAGGAACGCGATACCAATCGCAATCAAAATGAGGTTAACAATGTTAGCAGTCATATCAGTGATCTTGCTGTGGTGTCGACCAATCTTTTGATCGGCTTCGCGCATTCGGAAGTAGGCAACACCCCAGAAGATGAAACCGAACCAGCTGTCGAAAAGAGACGACATAACGGAAAGCACTACCAGGTAAATATTAGCCAACATCGGTACAGTTTCTGCCTCAGAAATACTTACAAGAGTTGAAGAAAGGAATAACCATGGCGATGATAAAAGCAAATACCCAGGTCGCGAATAGAATTCCGCTCCAAGATCCCCAACCAACCAGAGTATGGCTGTTCAAGTGCTTGGAGTTGCGGAAAAGACGGAAAAAGACAAAGCGGGCGGAGACTGAAGCGTACAGGCAGCCAAGGAAGATGATGGTCGGGATCATGAACGAGAACGCAGCCTTCTTGTACACATTCTCCAACGAGCCGAAAGCAGGTGCCGTCACATACTGGTTGCCTGTATAAGCATATACGACGGCTCCCACAAGACTGAAGACGATAATCTCTGCGATTGTGCACGCCCAGAGAGCCTTAGGAAAATCCCGAGGGTCTCGCATCTCAGCAATGAAGCTGGGCAGAGTGATCTGGCCGATGAAGGTGTAGCTGATGTTGAGAAAGGCGGACATTCCATTGACAAATGTCGTACCCTTTACTGGGATGGCCGTGACAATGGGCTCGCCCAGCTTTGCGGGGTCATATCCGAACGGGTGATCTTGGATACCAGCAAAGACGGCAGCAAGGAGGACGGAAATGAAGGTGAAAATTGCCGAGGCGGTTCCGAGTTTGGCCATCATGTTGAAGGTCCTGGGTAACGAGCAGATCCAACTGATAAGGGCAACGATAACGGAGAACATGACAGTTCGGCAGCCCCCGACATCATCGGAGGCAGTCATGGTGTTGAGGTACTTCGCACCAACCAAAACGTGAAGGCCCTGGATGAAGGTGTTGTTGAGGATGAAACACACAGCAGTTGCCCACCAAGCCCACTTCTTGCCCCAAAATAGCATCTGTCCAATATCACAAACGTCGCGCATTTCGGGGTGGCGCAGACAAAACTCCCAGAGTACGAGACTGGTGTAAAGAACGATGAGGGCAACGACGATTGTCAGGATAATTCCAGGCACCAAACCGAGGACACTATACGACCAAGGGAAACTCATGATGGCGAGACAAATATACTCACTGAAGAGCAGACCAGCAGTTTTTTGCCATGAGCAAGTGCGGTACTGGATCTGTTCTCCTTGTTCGGCCTCGAGCTGTTTATTGAGAATGGTAGAGCTAGAGTCTTCTGAGTCTGAAAGGTCACGCCTCACAAATTCGGGGAGATCAGCAATGCGAGGTCCAACAGTGACACCTTCGCCACCAAAAAGAGACGCCCATCGCGACGAAGGAGTCTGGAGTTGGGATTGGCGACGCTCTGGGTCTGGGCTTCCGCCCGCAGAGCCGAGAGATCCCTTTTCAGCCATTATGAAGCTGTCAAGCACAATGTAAGTGCTTCTCTGGATGATTGATTGGGGTTGAACACTAAGGTGCTGACCAAGTCAGAGAGATAAGACGATGTGGCAACGAGGTCAAAAGAAGAAAGACAAACTGGACAAGTGCTTGTTGTAAGCGGCAGAAAACATTGGGAACCAGGCTGCATTTTAAAGAGAGTGAATGTTCCATACTCTTAGACATGAACCCTACAGCAGGTTGCGATCCTTCAGTACGATCCCTACCAATACCAACTTTATGTTGGCCACCCACGCAAGGTTCGAGAGCCTGTTCCCCTGTTCCCTACCTAGGCGCAGAAGTTTACTGCTAGACTGGAAATGGAGTATTTCTAGTCGCCAGTCTCTTCCACTATCCCCCCGGACATCCTCCATATTGATCCTCCTTGGTCCTCTTTGATCCTCTTTCCCACCAAATCTCGCGCTACAATCAAAGTGCAATGCAACGCACCACTCATGCAGTCTCATGGAGGATCAAATGCCCCACACATTGCGGAGTGTCGCCAAATACCTACTAACGTTACGGAGTAGCTATGCAGACAAATGAAAGTACGACCAACCGCGCAAATCGACCCGGAACGGCGAACGGTGCCACCACTCAGTCCACACCATGTGCCGAACTTCCGGACTAGGCCTGTCACAGCACCGACGACCCAGACTGAATCTGCACGTCAGCCAGTAGAGGCGGGTTTAAGTCGCGTCATCGTCTACGAAGCTGCAACTCCACCGGCGACTCCGTCTGGTCGATCGCTGCTGTATCATGTCTACCTGGCAGGGGCTCAAAACATTGTGATTTCAAGAATGCTGACTGGATCACTGTTCGTCCAAGCGTGGGGCCCGGGCTCTGATGCAACAGTAACGTAGTTTTTATGTACATACGTATACCTTAAAGCAGCGAAACCAACCTGTTTCTGCAAAGTTGATCATATACAATATCGACGCCAAACGATAAGCTCACGGGCTGAGGCTGGTAGATCGTACACAATTAGGCCATCTACTGAGCTATAACCCACTATTGGACGAGGCGTGAACCAACGGATGATCAGATGCAATGATAGTCAGATGTGACAACCTTGATCGGGCTGCAGGAGACGAGGGCATTCAAACCCAAAACCAACAGCAAGCAACAAGCTCATGCAGGCTCAACGTAATCTCGGTCTCTAGCCATGCCTTGAGGACATTCTGTTTACGTCAAGCGCCTTTTCTAAATGCTGAGGCTCCCGACGCTGTATCGGATTCTTATCTGTTAGCCGTTGGGTCTTAACCTTTGTCCCACTTCATGACGGGGAGTCCACCAGGCATGGCTTGACCCTTCAAGAATGATGTGATCTCTAGTGTTAAGGGAAGGCAAAGTGTTTCTTGGCTCGGCGCCTTATCCCGGCCAGCCAAACAGTTCCCGAGGGCCCGAAATGTTTGTCCCCCGGTCAATAGAAACAAGAGTGGTGCTACTCTGGCCTTACCCTACCGACCCTGCAGTCGCACAAAAACATGCTTAAAAGTCGCCATTCAAGCTATGACAAAAAAGGCTACGGCCCGTCAGGCTTCCCTTGAGCTATCGAGCTGATGCTGTTTCTCCTTGTCATCCTCTCATGTACTACTACTACGTAACAAGTAAACTCCCTAGCTCTCACTCTTTCTCTTCATCCTGGATCATGCGCGGGGAGTTCGGGGAGGCTTCTTGGTGGCGCGAGAATGCAAGTCCGTGTGCGGAGGTGGAGCTTTTAAGCTTATTACTCAAAAGTAATGTAGCGAGCGTCCGTGACGCTGATTGATGACCACAACCAGCGAGGTTATCGCCAAGCTAGTGCCAAGGGCTAGGCGATCTCTGGGCAATCAATAAAGTACCTAACCAATTATATAATACAACATTTGACTTTACTTGTTCATCGCAATATTCACATATACAAGAGGAGCTCGATAAAGTAGATATTTCAATTCAATTCAATTCAATCGTTCAGTCATATTTTGCTCGTTGAAATACTGCACTAAGGATTTTTCGTTTTCTTTTGCTTGGCTTCTTCTCCCCTAAAATCAACCGAGTTATATCACATACCACCCACTCGGCGAACGAGACTATCACAACAAAACTCACAGAAGCCAATCAACATATATGTTATAAGCGCAAATGTACAAGTCACTTGGTATAGCAAAAATTAATAATATGTCAAATTGACAAAAGGGTTCGGAGCCCGGTGGCTCCTACATCCCTGTCGCTCGGTTTGTCGTCGGGCCTTATCCTCCTGGCGGGAGCAGTTTGACCTGACCGCTTACCGCGGCGCCGTCTGCTCCCCCTTATCATATTTTTTATGTCGCCATCGGGAATCGAACTCGGGGTTGTCGTCGGGGGTGCTGAATCGAAATCCTTTATCCACCAGGCGAGAGCAGTTTGACCTGACCGCTTACCGCAGCGCCTTCTGCTCCCCCTTGGAAAACATAGAGGGAATCTACAACCTATATACCCTTAGGAGATCTTTCCGTCCTGGTAGGAGCTGGGCGGCGGTGCAGTGGTGCCGTGTGGCGTGGTTGAGCCTGGTGGTGGTGAAGCATTGCGGCCCTGTGGACAGTGACAGCTGGTGGGCGGCCGGCAGCTGCATCCTGAACGGCAGCAACATGAAGCTTTTGGTTCATTGCAAAACAGAGCGCCGTGATGATTCCGAGGTGTTTCGAAGTCGTCGTGATGCGTGCCCCATACCCAAATAATTTCCCATACCGTTTTGAAGATATCACAACCACCAATATATGTATCAACACACAACACAACGACCACGTAACAGAACAGAGATAAATGAAACCAAGTCTCAAGCTTGTGTTTAATGACACAATGATGCATGCACTGGCATTACATAGTGATATATATCCGACATGGCGGTGCTTGCACAAAACATGTCCTCTCAATAACGGACAGTCTTCCAATTTACAGTCTCAGGTCTTGTAACCACGCGACGCAAGAGTCCACGCTTTGAGAGACAGATCCGTGACAAATAACCTCTTTCACGCAAAGCAGCACTTGCTAGATTTGTATAGGTTGTTCGTTCAGCGTCGTGTCGGGTTCTATTGACAATAAGTCAAAGAGTTCATCGATAGTCGCGCTTTGAATCGTCTTGTAGGGTGGAACGACCAGGTACTCAAACTGCTTCACTTGTGCAGCGTTTTTAATGTCAATCATCAGGAAGCAGAGGAAGGCAGAATCATGGAATGGAATGGAAGGGTGCGTAGTCCAGGCAATGAGTGGAAAGGTCATGGTATGGGACTGAGAAGACACGAGTATCATGGCACTAGCACAAGTACACGTTATCATGGTGAAGAAGCGAGAAGACATAAAGATTTGTAGAGATGTTGATGGGCGGGGAATCGCATTTTGACGCGTGAAGAGGTTGTGATGATGAGGGAGTTAGGAGGAGCGCTATGGCGCGACATGGGGACAAACTCTTGGCTAAAGTGGAGAGGCATAGGGTTTGGGCCGTGTTTTTCTTGTTGGGTGGATACCGGATATAAGCATACGCACGGATAAGTACAAGACACACGATTTGCTCTTTGGTGTGGCAGTGTGGCTCATGATGAGCATAAGCTAAGCTCAATGAGTCTTATCTGGAAATGATCTCCAGGGCCTTGGTTTTGGTTAACCGTTAAATCAAGAATATGCAGTCGATATGATGCGTTGCTAGTGCCCAGACCCTGCGAGTTAGTGATGAGAACGAGAGGCATTGGTGCCGCGTAAGAGGTTGTCCACATATCGATGCTGTCATCGTTCCTGATCTTGCCTTGCTGTATGTAGGTACTGATCTGTTCTTTTGATTGAGATGTGCTGAGAGCCTATCACGTTGATGCGACGCTATGCAGCAGCCAACCCAAGTCATTTCCGCGGTTTCTGCTTGGTCAATCATTCAAAAATAGAATAGAGAAACCTGTCTTCCTGTCAATTTAAAACTTGGTCTGCTGATTCCTTTGCTTTTGTTCGTTGAAGCTCCTTTACTGAGTAACACGTGCCAATGGTCACATAACGAAACGCCAAAAGCTTCCCTCCCCCCACCAACTTACTTAGCGGCCTGCTTCCGCCACGTGAAGATAGCAGACGATAAGTAAAATTTGGCTGCTACCTGGATTAGCCACCTTGCATCGCCGTGTGTGCAAGTCACACTCAAACATTAAGCAACAGCCGAGCATCAGAGCTTCAAAACTACGTACCGTGAATTTTAGACCGGCCAACCGCCAACTCTGGGAAACTTGACCGTCTGTTCTGCCTGTCTTGTCTTGACCCTTCAACCTCGAAAATTGGCTCCCTTCGCTCTTGTAGTCTGCCTTGTCCCGCCTAAGCCCTGCCGCTATTCACCGATTCATTCGATATCGCACGTACGCACGAGCCTTATCCATGGGCAATATCTCCCCTTGAACAACTCCACACAGCAGGCGAGCTCTTGACTATCCCGAACATCCTTCGCTATCGCCTGACGCACTTGGATGTCCACCAGCTGAACGAGACGACCCTGATAACCTCCCCTCGGCGCGGCCCACGCCTGCCATCTCTTCGCTCCAATGTGGTGGCTATTTAGGGCGATCTTCAGCTCTATCTTCCTGCTCAGCATCGTCCTCTCCATTCCCGTCGCTTTCGATGTCGGCGGTCGCGATAGCGGGCTGGCTTACAGTTTAGCCCTCTTCCTCTTCTACTTTATATACTCTAGCCTGGAGCTTTTGACGCCCGAAAAGTCACGCTCGCGGTTCTTCCTCGCCGGATTTCTACGTCTGTCGCAATGGATCATCATCCCTGCCCTCCTCATCTGGGCGCTGGGTCAATTTGCTGTCGACGCCGGCAGCACAAACTGGGTGGAGCGGACAGTGGGTGGCCTGTTCACCTCCAAGAGCACGAGCTGGAGGGAGTGGCTGTTTGGCAGGGACGGCTTGGTTGAGACGGTCACTCTAGGCGGGTGGGATAATGTGCTACGGTATTCGGGGCCCGTGTTCCAGCTCTTGGAGGGCTTCTGTACCTTGCTGGTCATCCAGGCCGCAGGACAGCTTACCAGATGGCTCGTCAACCGCGGAAGAAGCGATACTTGGTTGGTAAGTTTTATATCAAATATCCTTTCGAGTCAGCGATGCTAACAGCCGCCCAGATCGTTCTTCTGGTCCTCTCCAGTTCTATCATGGCGAGCGCCGTCTACTTCCTCTGGAGGGTAGCACAATTCCCTCAGATTGGCAACATTGATGCCACCCTGATTGGCATCGCAATGACAACTGCCGTGTTTCTGTGCGCTTTTGGCATCGGCAGTGGTCGCGGCAATCCTATTGAGTCGTCGCTCCTGTTTGCCTACATCGTCCTCTGCATCTACCAAATCTTTACCGACTACCTGCCTTCAGAAAATGCAAACCATGCAAATGACCAGGACAGCTCTGACTCTGATATTCCTCCTCTACCACCTATCATTATGGCATCCTACTCAACCTTCCTCCACATGTTGGGCTCGCTGCCCTCCGCTGTCCACTCATCGCTAGCGCTGCTATATGCCGCCTTCCAGACTATCACGCCATCAGTCATCATCTCTTTAACGTATCGCTCATTGGTATTCTACTGCGCCACACGTATCATTCCCTCGATTCGCGAGTCCGGTGCGCAGGCCATGATGCAGGAGCCAGACTGGGAGGATGGGGAAACTGCTAGCAAGTTCTTGGGTTTCTTAAGCTGGTTCTCACCGTCCCTCCTAATAGCTGTTTACACCAGTCTGCTCCTGCAGCATTTCTCCACCAGCGACGGCCCTGATGGCTGGACACTCAGAGGTGGCGATGTTGAGGGCAGCAACTGGCAGTGGGCCAATATCGGACTGACCATGGTGCTGTACGGTGTCGAGCTCTATCTGGGTTCCGATGAGCACGATCACTGGAAGGTTGACTGAAAATTACAACCTCCAGTATTACCCTACAACACTGGAATATACTCGGTGAACTATTATACAGACAAACATGAAGGTGCCTCTCAATAAAGAGTCAGTTGTAAAAAGGGTTTAGAAGGTGAGGGCATGATTGATTTTCCTTTTTTCGAAACAGCACACACTTTCGCATGCGGCATAAGAAACCGGGCTGGACTGGACTGGACTGGACTGGATTGGACTGGGATAAGGCAGTGGGCAACAGGACAGGCACGATACCGAACATGGCGTTGAGGGAGGGCTGGGCAGTTTTTTTTTTTTTGTTTCTCTGTTTCTGCTTTTCAACAGCATGGCGATGGATGTTGATGATGGTTTTTATTTGAGGCCCTTATTTATACGTTAGTTTACGTGAAGCTGCAGCAACACAGCGTGAATTGATAATTCCTTTGAAACCTTTGGAGCAGTGAATGCTTTGGTGAACTGTGTTTCATAAAAGGACTACTTACTCAGGGAAGTCTTATGATCGGCGTCATCTTTCTGAACTAATCAGTCATTTTTAACACGAAAGCACTGCTCCCACTCATTCGCACACCACATATGCCAATGAACACGTAGGTTCTAATTGTAAACAATAATAGTACAAATTTTCTTAACCTTTCAAATATTCGCAATATATCGCACAGCCTCTACCATAAGGTCACTCGATCTTCAAAAATTGGGACCGACGCCGACCTCGGCTACCCTAGACCCACTTGTCGATCTCGAGCTTTGAACAATGTGCGAAACTTGAAAGTAATAGATGTAGTACTCGGTATTAACATTGCATCAACTTTTCCTTAATCACCTTGATTGACTTACCTACTCATACAAGCTGCAGTATATCATTATGGCCGACACGTATGCTACAAAGGGTCTGGCAGCCCCTCCAGAAATATCCGTCAAGACAATCCCCATGGCGGGCTTGCTCGTCGATGTCTACGGCCTCAAAGAGCTCTCCCCCAATGTTCCCGTCTCATGTCTTTGGCTCCTTCACCCTCGGACAAGAACACGAGCAAGAATGCAAGATGTTGCCAAGCGCACTATCGCGGCATGGACTTCTCACGCTGGAGCCAACCCCAAGCGAGGCCTTATCGCTCTGTCCTTTGACATGCCTAACCATGGAACAAGACTTGTCAGCGAATCAGCGAACGTAGCTTGGGACAAGGGAAATGCGACGCATGCGATCGACATGTTTGGTATGGTAAAGGGAGGTGTGGCAGATATGAGCGGCCTCATGGACCTTGTCTCTGGGTATCTCGGTCGTGAAATTGACGCACATGTGTGTCTGGGCTGGAGTCTGGGTGGGCACAGTGCCTGGCAAGCTTTCTTCGGCGAGAAGAGAATTGATGCGGCTGTGGTGATTATCGGATGTCCTGATTTTGTGGGTGAGTTGCGCTGGAAAACGTGAACGGGATGATCACGCTGATGAGATGACAGGCCTATTGAGTGATCGTGCTGCACAAGCCAACCTTGACTGCGGCGCTGCTTTTGTCGGCAGCAAATATTTCCCCAAGGATCTTACCCAGACCTGCAGCCTTCACGACCCCAAGACACTGCTCTTTGGTACTTCGCCCATCCCATCCTCGCCTCTGTCTGCTACGGAGCAGGCTCGCCTGAAGACCATCCTCGATGAACGCATTAAGGGCAAAAAGCTGCTTCTCTGCTCGGGAGGCGACGATGCGCTGGTTCCATACGCAAAGACTAAGCCGTTTGCGACGCTGCTGAAGGAAGCCGTGGGCGAAAAGGGCTGGTACCGTGATGGGGGTGTTGAGCTGGATGATAGAGTGTATGAAGGTGTTGGACACAAGTTCAGTGCTGATATGGTGGAGGATGCTGTGCGGTTCCTAGTTAATGCTGTGGACAAGGGGCCAAGAGGTGAGCACCAGGCAAGAGAGGGAGAGAAAAGTGTTCTATAGAGTTAGGACATAGATATATATCGATATGATAAAGGTCACCAAGGCCGCATTGCCGTTTCGTCAATGACTTCGTTTCCACTCTCCATCTTGACGCGCAAACCACCGTCATCACAATCATCACTTGGAAACAAACTCTGCTTTACCGCCCAAGGGTTTCGCTTCACCCTCTTCCCAGCAAGACTCTCCCCTCGTCCATGAGGATCATCGTTCCACTCACCCAAAGCCAGACCAACACCCTTCATCGCATCCTCCTTGTCTTGTTCTTTCGATACAGCTGCCATACCGAGCGGATCTATGCCAATGAACGCGACTCGGTTGAGAGGGAAACCTATAGCTGCACAGTGTCCGTCGACAAGTCGTTCCTTTTTGAAGCCGTGGCTCACAATGGTGATGTGGGTTGGCCACGCTTTGAGCCTGGAGTAGAAAAGCGTCAGAGAGAAGAGGACATTGTGGTATGAATCAAGTGCGCGCTCTTCTAACAATACTGTATCGCTGCCATCTCCATCTTCTAACAGCCCCCAGTAATTGTTCTCGGCTGCGATATTTTTGTAGCCAGCGGCCTCAGATATTCTTGATTCTTTGCGCGTTGGACCTCTAGCAACACGGTTAGCACGCAGATACATATAGGGATCCATTTGTTTACCCTGTAAACACAAGAACAGAGTTAGATCGGTCTTGGGCGAGGGCTTCTACACCAGCTTTGATATGTTGAACAAAAGTCGAGGTTTCGCCGTGTTGGAAGTCAGCGATGAGCCATTCGTTTTCGTCTTGGCCGTGCGTTGGACCGCCGAGCCAGACCCCATGGCAGCAGACGATGATGAGATGTGTGGGTGGCATGGCGGTGAGGTGAATGATGAGGGGATTCAGAAGTTGAGATACTGTACTTGACATGAGGGTCTGATCATGTGATGTTCCATCTGTAAGCATAATGTGAAAGCTGGAGAGAATGACTATAGACTACGATTAAGTATTAGCTCCAGAGACCATACCGTGGACCGTGTAGATTGATGTCCACATTAACGATAGCAGTTTCATGGTATATCGAGATGGATTGTAACCTCTCTATCCTCGTATTGTACAAATGAGTCCTACCAATCTTCGTATCCCATGCCCGATCAATGCATCATTCGCTTGGCAATAGTACAGCCGACTTATGGATACCTATTTAAACATTCCGAGTCATTTCATGAATCGCCCGGACCTCGAGTTTGCTTCCTATTAGCAGCCAGCTTTGACTGAAAGGGGTCGCTGCTCTTCCTCTCCTTCTCCCTATTTTCAGCCTCTCGCATCTCAATTGACCTCTGCCTCTCAGCAGCGGCTACCTCCTCGCTGAAGTTCCTCGCCTTATCCTTCCATGCCACGCTGGGCTTGCGCTTAGGCTTGACAGGCGTCGTATCCTCTGCTGGGGCAAAGGGGGACTTGGTTGCTGCTTTGGGCGGTTTCGGGTACCCAAAGACCTGACGATGGGTCTTGTACTTTATGTGCGGTATAGCACGTCGTCCCCTGATCTTGAGCATGGCGTCATCGTACTCAGCTCTATGATTGGCAGCCTGCATCTTCAGGTCTTCAAGCCTGGCAGCGATGTTCTCGACGGGATTTTCGATCTCCGTCGTTCCCTTCTTTGTATCCTTTTGCATATCTCTCTCGATAGCGGCGATACTGTTTCGATACCCCTCAGCCTGCTTTTTATGGAATGCAGCCTTGCTTTGCAACTCTCTTGTTTTGGCAGATACGCGTAGCGGCTTGATAGAGCCGCCGTTTGCTACTTCAGCAAACACATGGCTTCGCTTGGGTGACAGATAATGGTGTCGTCTCGCTTGCTTAAACTCCCGTGCCTCTTCATGTGTAAGATTCCTCTCACGAGCGATCTGGGAATACCGATATAGTTGAGCTCTCCCAGGTCTTCTCGTGCCAACTTCCCTTGGCCGGCGAATGCCACTAAGACAAAATAGCTGTCGGATTAGATAGAGACTTCCTGTCACAACCACAGGCCCGTCACCGGCCTTGTTGCATGCCCAGGGGAGAGCACTCGCGATGTCGGGCTCTCCGTCGTACACTTGTTCAGGAGTGTTGAGAAGCTTATGGGCGTAATCTGTACCGTAGTTGGCAGGGGCTGGTTGAGGATCGTTAGGGCCTTGAGTGAATTCGACCATAGCAAAGTTATCATGGGGTCGAAGAAGCTTTTCGATGATTTTGAAGAAAGGCTTCTCCTTACTTGACGACATGCCCATGACCCAAGTCACTGGTTGATTTGGTTTCCGTAGACGACCGTTGACATGTCTGGCTAGAGCTTCAATTCCCAACATGTTGTGAGCACCATCAACCAGAATATCCCGTGACTCAATCCCAGAAGTAGGTGCCTCCACATGAACTGTTTCTAGCCGGCCAGGCAAGAAGGGGTCTGTCGCTAGCAGCTTGTCAAAGTTGATCTCCTGCAATGGGAACAGGTGGCGGAAGGCCATGGCTGCACACATCAGGTTCTGAATCTGATAACTCTCTAATTTCCATTTTTGATTGTCGAGTGTCAAGAGCAAAGGTTCGCCCTTCCATGTGAGAATAATGTCTGTCCCAACTTCTCGGGCATGTTGTCGAAGAACGTGTATGACAGAGGGAAAGTTAGTGTGGTCAACAATACAAGGAACCCCCTTTTGCATAATTCCAGCCTTGACCTTGGCAATGTTTTCGATGGTATTGCCGAGGTACTCTTGGTGGTCGAGGCCGATCTTGGATATGACAGTGACGGCCTTTTGCTTCATGGCATTAGTCGCATCGGTGGCGCCGCCCATACCAACCTCGACAATACCATAAGGAACGTGCATCTTGTTGAAGACTCTAAATGCTGTTGCCGTCTCGGCTTCGAATGGTGATAGCCCTTGTGGATCCTCTCCGTGCTTATATCTCCAGCCTGTAGCGATGCGATTCCACTTCTCCTCAACGTGCTTCATTTCCATCTCGTACATGCGGGGATTCACATAGAGGCCGTTGATTGTGACTCCATTGTGTCTCTCTGGAAAGGCAGGTGATGTGAACATTCCATAGCCGATGCCGGCGAGTTTGAACATGCCGGCGAGAAAGGCACATATTGAGCCTTTGCCATTGGTGCCAGCAACATGAATACCCTTCCACTCCTGGTTGTCTGGCACAACACGACTGATACGGTCCAGACCTAGTCGAATGTCTCTGTAGCCAGGTTTCCTCTTGCCGACCAGGACACGATTTATGCGGCTAAGGACGAATTGGAGTTCCTGAGAGGAAGACATGATGAGAGTTCAGGTGAGACGGCATCTCATCGGAGCCCGGCGCTGGGGTGAAGAAGTGCCGTATAAGGCTCCTGAGATGCTGATTGGAACAGTCCCAGGGTGAATTGGCGAATCGGTGATGGCTAGAAGTTGAGTGTTGTCATAGACGTCAGGACATGAGCGAGTCTTCCCACAGGCCATTATTTTCACCTGGGGGCGATTGATGTCGAGAGGAGTGGGGTGGTGGAAGCCACATTAATCCCGGTCCGAACGCCGATGAGAAAGGTGCGATGTGGCTACGCATGTGGCTGTGTGCTCGAGAGGTGTCTCAATGGTAATTGGTTACACGACACGTTAAGTTAACGCGCACGCGAACGAAACGCCCTCTAAGCCTCGAAAGCCAATCCTCCCTGATTGGTTCTTCCCCTTTCATCGCCCTCTGCATCCGATCTTGGACCCCCCCCGCACCCCCTTCGCTCACTCCGCTCCTTCATTCTCTCCACTGGTTAATTACCCACTTCTCGCTTCACGCTTCACGCTTCACGCTTCATGCTTTCGTCCTGGCTTTATCAATCTTGCTATCTAGGCAGCATTGCCATTACCATCGTCATCCATCACAGCGCCTTTTGGTGACAAGAGTACTTGTGCATTCAATACTTTTGGCCTGATTCTTTGATTCATTCATACTTTGCATATTTCGGCCGTTTTTCGTCACTCGCTTTTGCGTTCCAACAGCCATGGGCCTCCCGTAAGCGCATCCTTGTTTTTTCCCTACCCCGTACTCCGTAAACTATCTTCATGGCTGTTGCGCCAACGCAGCGATGCCCCGGTCGATCGATGCTTTAACTGTCGCCGATGCTGTCGCTGTCGTTATCGCTTGACTACGGAGTACATCACCGCAACGGCACGCGGCCGAGGGTGCGAATGCGCATAGCCGTTATTTGGCATCGCGCGCATCGTGCTTTGCATATTCGTCGCAGTAGTGACGGCCTTGTTCTGTCAAAATCGTGCATTTATTAACCTTGTCCTGCAGCTTGTTCATCGCTCCCGTCGAGTCAGATCTCCCATCTAAAGCTGCAGCGAAGAGCAGTGCGACGTCGCCACCTCGCTCCAGTATCCGTCGCTATGCACGTATCGATCCACGCCGCCCTTCGCACCGCCGCCTTTTCTCCCTTCGCGACCGATTAGCCGATGGTTCACTACAAGAGTCCAGCTCTCTGACCGGTAGAGATGGTCGCCCTGTACCATGGGCCGAAGCTGGTTTCCCACCTGATGCGGAAACTACAAGAGGCTCTGATGGGCTGCGTCGACCGAGACCGTTCCGCGACGTTTTGAGCGAGATGACTAGATCGGATGATCGCAGAAGAGAACAGCTCGAGGAGCAGATCAACTCTCTATTTAGGGATGGCAGTAACTCACAGGTCAGAGTTACATGGAACACTCCTCCCGACGAGCAGCAGGAACAGCGGGACCACCCACGAAGGATAGTTGAGCCTCCACGACTTACTCGTGCTGCATTGGTGAGTTATCCTGCAGCTGATCGCTCGGTATATTATGTATGACATGGGACATTCAACTGACAATTGAACTAGGTAAGGCCACCAGTTTCCCGACAGGTCCCTGAGGCAGATGAAACTCAACATCGAAGGCTTTCTCCACTCGTACACCAGCCATCAAACGGTCGTCCTTTGTCTGAAGTTGAAGAAACAAACCAACGTCGATCTCAGCAAACGTCAGAGTCACAACGCTACACTTATCACAGGTCAAACGACAACAGACACGCACGATTCACCACTTCACAACGCAGCCGCGGCGTTGACGGGCTCGGTGATCGTGACAGGAGTCTTAGCCCAGAGGTGTGGGACACGCTTCTGTCTACACTCACCCCCGACCCTCAACCACCCAGCGCAGGGTCTTCTTTTGCCTCAAATGTAGCGTCTCAGAGCACTGGCATCACCTCAAGCACCTCTTTCACTGCCCCTGACCCAGCCCAAGACGCCACAGTCGACCAGGCTTGTGAATCCGGCTGCGAAGGCTCGGATACAGAAGCACCTGACCATATACAACCAACATTGGACCGAATCCGACGCCGTCGAGAGGAGATGCGACGTGTTCGCGTGCGAGTGCCTCCAATGAGTATTACAAGCCTGATAAGCGATGACAGTCAAGACGGTGGGGCAGTCGGCTCTGATTCCAGACAACGAAGGTCCCCAGACGGCCCAGTGACGAGTGGCGTTGGAAACGCGGATCTTGACAGAGCAAGCCGGCATCGCCAAATCAGAGACCGCTTTCGTAGATCAGGCACCGCGTGGGTGGGACACTTGTCCGTGGGTAACTCGGATGATGAACAGGGGCTGGATCGAACCAGACGGAACCGAGAGGGCTCTGCAACATCAGGAAACAACACGCATACCGGAGATGAGGACTGGTTAGGCATGCTACGTATCGTGCGTAGCCTGGCGCGACGCGAAGATATTCCCGAGGAGTGGTGGGCTGAGGCTGGCCTTAGTCGGACATTGCCTGGTGACGGGACAGAATGAGGCAGGCTGAACTGGTCAATTTGTATTCGATTTGAAGCGAATTTCTCTAAAAAGCGGGACATGTGGTTAAACAACCCAGGTCAGAAGGCGTTACAAAGGAAACCAGAGCAGGTTCTGGACTAATTTATTGTATTATGCTTGTGTTGTTGTCGACATATTCGCTCAACAAGAAGCAGTGAGAAGATGTCTTGGAGGGCTGAAGCGCAGCGAACTTTTTCCCGTTACTTGTGCTACTACGAACTGACCTGATGAATTACTGCCGGGATTTCTACGATAGCTGCGTCTCGATGCGTATCATATCTAGAGCTTGGCAGATCCATCTTGATGTGGCTTGAAGGACCTTGTCTCCGGGACGGCTGCGTGCTGCTGGCTGCGATATCTGTAGCTACTACATGTGAGTAATACGAGGATATAAGGTATCAAAATGATATGATGCCCTTTTGTTGTCCACTGATTCAAAACCGGTAGTCACCACTCACTGGTCAACTCGTAAAAACAAACCCCTTTGTCTGGCATAAGCCTCTTTTGAGCATACCCATGTGTACACGAGTGTTTTCCGCGGCTACAGGATATCTCGACATGATTGCAACATATACGTGGTTCCTTAGCAAAGCGATCATATTTGCAGGTACATCTTGGCTAACTATACCCTTCTGATCTCAACGATTACTTCGCCAGTCAATGATATTAACGAATGGCGGATCTTTAGTCCTGAACCCTTGAAATGTTGAAATATGTCGCATTGGTGAAGGAAGTCTATTGTTGATGGAGGGCGCGAAACACCGTCATGCCAGCGTCACGTAACGTTGAATCAAGCTCGAGACCCTTGAACGAAATGAGAGGCAATCTCAATTTACGGTCCCGCTTACTAGAGCCTCCGTGCACGATATCGATCGAAGGTGAAATCCGGTATCTCTTCTTCCTTGACATTTAAATTGGCCATCAGACTTAGAATAGCACAAAGACAAAGTCAAGAAAGTGATCGGAAGATGCGGCAGGGCTCTTGGAGATGAGACGCATTAGTGGCCTTGAGTTCAGATCGGCCTCGGCATCGTGACTTGGGGGATTCGAGAGCAGGGATATCGATTGGGTTTGGTCAGGTTTGCATTGGGTTGTTGCATGTATGCACGAAGAGCGATCTTTGATATAGGTACCTAGTAGTTGAGGCGTCGGAGGAGTAGGCTGAAAGAGAACAACCCGGATGTCTTGAGACTTGTGTGACGGGCGAGCCTCTGAGGAGATGAGCTGTACCTGGGACATTCCTCTGGGACTTGACTAACGACGAGGCGTATGTAATTCAAGTCTATACATGGATGTCTTGGCTCGCCTTACATGGCATGAGCATGAACGTGAACATCCGTATGTTTCAAGTGAAAGTGTGCCTCGTAGATTGAGAGTTTTGACCGAGCCTAAACCTTACCCCCTGAGTGCACAAATCCAGAATCGAGATTGACATCATTGTTGAGGTCTACATCGGATTGTCTTCCCTTTGCAGTGTTGGAACCCAATACGCATGGATTGCTTCGTCGTCTTGAGCATTCCTCCAAGCTGTGGAGACGGGAATTGAAGGACCAGGAGGAGCTAGTGGGGAACAGCCCTGCAAGCAGCCTTGGTTGTAAGCCTAGGGCGTTGGAGAGCGCTGGGCTTGCAGGCGGCACGGTCCCCTGGGCATGTCATCAGCAGTCAGCTGGCGGTTACAGGTAATCAGCGTCCATCACAGGTACCGCAGCGCAGGTACAGGCCCGCGCGCAGTGGAGGCTGCCCCAGACCCAGACAGGTTTGGGTTGGGTTGCGAGCCCGAGACCAGAAACAACACCTCGAGTCACCCCAAAGCACAGCGCATGGATGATTGGAGATCAGCCCAGTTCCAGCGCAGTGCAGCTGGTTTTGGTCCGAATTTCCGCCCAGTTTCTTACCTTTTTCTCTTTTATTTTTATTCCCTTCCGCTCCCTCTCCCAGCAACGCTCACTCGCGATTAAGTCGCTTGATCGCTGTGTCGTTTATCTTGTCTCTCTTTTATCCCTGTTCCTGTTAGCGACCGTACGAAACGAAACGAACGGGTGCCTTGTTCCCCTCCTCGATTACGCTGACGACGTCGACCAAGCTGTTCACCGAGCCCGAACTACGTTGACTATCAATAACACCACCCGCCATTCTCAACCGCCAGATCTCGATATAGAATCCGATCTCGTATGTAGAAACGAACCGCCTTACGTCCTTCCGCTCCCTTGCTTCGATCTTTGCCGGGAATGACATCTCCGCCTTGGCCTGAACTTCGTCCTTCCCTTGCCGTTTGCCTCTACACAACCCGAGGAGGCATAGCACAACTTGCCACAACGATACCAGAGCATTATTGAGCCAGAGAGCACCTATTAGATGATGCCCGAGCGGCAGTACCATGCCAATGGCCGTGCCGCCGTGGCCTCCCGCGAACGACCCTTCACGCCTGGAACACCATCACGGAAAGACAAGATTCGGGAGAGCTCTGCCCTTCAAGACCCGGGGCTCAAGGACTACGTGCGTATATTCTGTCGCCGATGTCGCTGGTGCATGGTCCCCGAAAGCTGGAAGTTTGGACAAGCGCGGGGCCAGCAGGGTGTTGCGAAACTGATCGCTAATGTTTACCTTTTCTGCCTCTAGCGCCTAGGTGAATGCCTCGGGAAAGGCGCTTTCGGATCCGTGTACAAAGCTTTCAACTGGGGTAATGGCGAAGCAGTTGCTGTGAAGCAAATCAAGCTTGCAGACCTGCCCAAGAGCGAGTTGCGCATGATTGAGGTGGGTTGCGCATACCCTGATGCTTGACGATATGCGACATGGAAAGGCTAACATGTGTGACTGCCACTTAGAGCGAAATCGATCTACTAAAGAACCTTCATGTGAGAATTCTGGTTCGGGAGAATGTCAGTTGTGGAGGCTAATAAGCAGTAGCATGACAATATTGTCAAGTATATTGGCTTTGTCAAGTCTGTTGATGCCCTCAACATCATCCTCGAGTACGAGTCCAGATCCTCCTTTCAAGTGTCGCAACTAACATGTCTAGATATTGCGAGAATGGCTCTCTACACTCAATATGCAAGGCATACGGAAAATTCCCCGAGAATCTGGTTGGGGTCTACATGACGCAGGTCCTGCATGGACTACATTACCTCCACGACCAGGGTGTCATTCACAGAGATATTAAAGGCGCTAATATTCTCACTACAAAGGATGGCACAGTCAAGCTTGCAGACTTCGGAGTTTCAACCAGCACTCTTGCTGGTGGCCAGGATAAGGAAGCACAGGTTGTCGGTACCCCTTATTGGATGGCCCCTGAGATCATCCAGCTTTCTGGAGCGAGTTCCGCCTCTGACATCTGGAGTGTCGGCTGCACTGTTATCGAACTTCTTCAAGGCAAGCCCCCATATCACAACTTGGCTGCTATGCCTGCTCTATTCGCGATTGTCAACGACGACCACCCCCCGCTGCCCGAAGGCATCTCTGCAGTGAGTCTCTCCGAGTGACCTAAACTTATGCTTGCTAATCTCCTTAGGCTGCCCGTGACTTTCTTATGCAATGTTTCCAAAAAGACCCGAACCTACGTGTAACTGCCCGAAAACTACTTCGACACGCATGGATCACCGGATGCCGCCGAACTGAAGCACCCGTGGCAAGGACACCAGCCAATTTCAGCGATGCCGTCGAGGAAGTTAAACAATGGAACAAGGCTCTCAAATCTTCAGATTCCTCCCTTCGAGCATCAACTGGCTCCGAAGGCGGGCCTTCGAGAAGGTTTCTTGGTGGGACTCCTGCTAAGGGTGGTCTGTCACTTGCGAAGCTCCGGTCCGGCGCTGAAGCTTTCAGTAAGCCTGAATTAGCTGGTATGTTTACTAATGCTTCTAAGTCTCGTCAGATACTAATCATATTATAGATGATGATAACTGGGATGATGACTTTGCGACCGCCATCTCACCAAGCGCACTGCAACTACCTCACCTTAAGCCTCAAGACAACTTCGGTGGTTTATTATCGAGTGATCGCCTAAAGGCGTTTGCCTCGGTGAACGATGGAAGAAATGACAGTAATACGTACGACGACGACTTTGAAGGGGAACTGATGACGATAAAAGGTCTTGACCACTGGCACGATATCGATCCTCAAGAACAGACGATCAGGCCTACACCGAAGAAACCTGCCAAGGCTACAGAACCTGCCAAAGCGCACAGCCGGAATAAATCGAGCTCGAGTAAGGCCGCAGCCGCAGGCCGGACACGATCGCCTACGAAGCCTCATCTAACTAACAAGTTTGAGCTCCCTTCAAGACCAGATCTTGCGTTCCGAGAGCATAGCGTGGAAGACTTTTCGGATCTCTTTGTGGACAATGACAACGTTTTCACTCACAACGTAAACCAGGCTGTAAGAAGAGTAGGTCCTGTGTATAAGATTTTAAACCCAAAACTTACTTGTTCACAGAACTCACGGCAGAGTGATGCGCCGCAACTGTTTCACCCATCCGACCTCACGTCACTACCAAGGTCAATGTATGATGCTGGTTCGGGTAGCATAAAGAAGAAGCCTCTGTCTCGACCATCAGTTCTCCCTGACAAACCAATGCGACGAACACGATCATCGATAGAAATACAGAAGTTCGCAGAAGATGACGACGAAGATTTTAGCGATGTTTTCGGACCCGAATCGTCGATAGCGGAGAAAGAGGAGAGCGAGAAGGGATCTGAAGATGGTGGTTTAATGCTCATGTCCCGCGTGTCGAGCAACTCGTGGCTAGGAGACGATGAAGACGAATACGATCCGTTCGCATCGATGGATCCAGGATGGGACGAGATGGACCTGGAGGCCAACATTGCCAGAGACCGACACGCCAGATTAGCAGAGAGGGTTGAAAACCTAGTGAGCTCTTTGAAAACGACGGAAGGCGAAGATATCCTGGTCGAACTCTCAGAGGATTTAGTGAGTATCGTCAATCGTGCCAAGAAGCATGTTACTAACAATCATAGCTTGCCCTGCTCTGGGAGAACAACGAGGTAAAGAACCTGATCATCAGCGCTCACGGTCTGTTGCCAATTCTTGAGATTCTGGAGCCTTGTACCGTCAAGAGCAGACAATACATGATCCTGCAACTCCTCAAGGTCGTCAATGCAGTATGTCCTCGCCTCTCCCGTCTCCTTGTAACTTGCTGACGTTTTAGATTATCCTTGATGACGTGGAAATTCAAGAAAACCTATGTTTCGTTGGTGGTATACCCATCATCACCAAGTTTGCTGCACGACAGTACTCAGATGAGATTCGTCTCGAAGCAGCAGCTTTTGTTCGCCAGATGTATCAGACATCGACATTAACCCTCCAGATGTTTGTATCCGCGGGTGGTCTGAACGTGTTGGTCGAGTTCCTCGACGAGGACTACGACGTCACTCGAGATCTTGTTCTTATTGGGGTCAACGGTATCTGGAACGTATTTGAGCTTCAAGGACCGACCCCCAAAAACGACTTTTGTAGAATTTTCTCACGAAGCAAGATTCTATATCCGTTGGCGCTTGTCCTACACCGAGTTCTCGACGAAGAGGGTGAGGACGAGCTTGGCGAGCTTGTTGAAGGACGGATCGTCAACATATTCTACCTCTTCAGCCAAGCAGAGAACTACGTCAAGGAGGTCGTAGCAGATCGGCAAGTATTGAAGAGTGTACTGAAAGATCTGCGGCGCATGACGCCGATACACCAGATCACAATGCTCAAGTTCATCAAGAATCTTTCTATGCTCTCGACAACAATTGAGTCACTACACTCGGCAGACGCCATCGAGTTCCTGATCGATTTACTAAGCTACAGCATGAAGAAGGGCCAGACACATTTCCGCGAGATATCTAACCAGGTCCTCAACACCCTATTTAACCTCTGCCGTCTCAGCAAAGAACGACAAGAGGACGCTGCCGTTGGCGGCATTATCCCACTACTTCTCCGAATCATGCAGACCGACCGTCCTCCGAAGGAATTTGCCCTACCAATACTCTGTGACATGGCGCACTCGGGATCTAAGGGCCGCAGATACTTGTGGCAGAACAAAGGCCTCAATTTTTACGTATCATTACTTACTGATCAGTATTGGCAGGTCACTGCGCTTGATGCCATATTGGTCTGGCTGCAGGAGGAAACTGCCAATGTAGAGACCCATCTTGCTGACGGTGGCTTTACACGAGCCATTATTAGCTGCTTTAGTACCAATAGGGTGAATGCCTTTGATTCCAACTTGTTGGAACCGTTACTCAAATTGCTACGCCTCAGCCCGTCAGTCGCGGCGTCGCTGGCGAAGCCTGAGATGTTTGCTGGCATTGCACAGCGATTGACACACAAGAAAGCAGTTGTGCGACTAAACCTCCTCAGGTTAGTGAGGACCATCATGGATGCTTGCGAGCCTGGGCTGGGTAGTGGCGATGGAACGAGGTCCCTTAACAGTTCACAAGTGCGGTCTCTCATGGCTGCGATCCAGACTCTATCGGAGAAGGACTCAGCTGTCCTTGTACGAAACCTTGCTTCAGAGCTGGTGCGGTCCAATATCGAGCCCGGTGGAAGGCCCAATGAGGGTGTGCCCAGCGCCGCACCAAGCTCAACATCATCAAAGCGATCAGGGTCCCGCCGGAATAATAGCTACACACCTCCTGGCTTGCATTCGTCCGTGTCGGTACCGCAGACACCCACTCACAGGAGCCGTGCTAGTCTCGCAAATAACGCTTATATCGAAGTAGCAGCCAGTCCGCGCCGAAGCGCTGCTGTTGAACGAGAACGGGAAGGTATTCTCTACCGGCCGCGGAGTAGGGATGGACCAACAGGTATCCCCCGACGTGTCAGCGGCGAGTTTGTTTCTGCCAAGAGCCGACTCCCTCGCACATCGCTGGCTACGTCGAGCAACTCCAGATCGGCCATCGGGATCAGCGCCAATGGCAACAGCCCAGCCCTCAGCTCTCGCAGTGACATCACCATGGGTGCCCGCAGCGACAGCAGCTTGAGCAATAAGGAAAATGTAGGCCGCGCGCCAAGCAGCCGTGACGGACTGAGTAGTAGAGATGGCAGCCTGGCATCGCCCGGTCTGCCGGGAGTAGCAGAACGAGCGGGCATAAGTAAGAGACGGAGTCGAATGCCTGGAGATACCAAATGGCCATGACGAACTGAAAAGATGCGAAGAGATAGATACAGACGAGAGATGAGCGGAATGCATCATGAATACGTATGACATGATGAATTAGGGAGACGATAGTTGTTATGCCACGATAGACATGAAGATGGTACAGACGCAAATGAAATGCAGTCACACGAATGGAATAAACAAGACGAAAGACTACAAACCAAGAAAAGAATATTACGAAGCGATTCACTTTGTCAGCCACTTTATTCCCCCGTTACATTTCTAACCCGCCTCATGTCTTCCTTCCACTGCCGTGCTCTGTCCTCTGGCCAGTCCGATCCGTGACACGACTACATACATCGCGATATCACGATGTAGCAAAAAAGAAAATACCTCGGCTGTACTGAAGAAATGCAAAAAATGAATCTGGAGGGCATTTGGGATTGCTCCCGCCAGGGCTTGAACCTGAGACCTTCGCATTACCGAACACTCGGATTGAAGTATTAGTACGACGCTCTAACCAACTGAGCTACGGAAGCCGTCCAGATGTGTTTGTTGAAAGAACGTGTGAGATTTAGACATTTGACCCAAATGCATTGTGTGACAAGGAGAGAACAAAAAAAAATGCAAGGTAAGGAAGGTTAGTAGGGAAAGAAAAGGCTTGGGATTAGACGAGTATCAATCTCTACCTTGACTTCGTCACGCCCTTCACATGCATATGCGAGTTGCGACAGATAAGTTGAAAGACACTGAAGACACTGATTTGTTTTGGTCATATGCTGGAACACATCCCTACGAGTAGTATTAATACAACAGTCACATTAACAAAGGCGCATCTAGTGGCTTTCAAATTGTGATTGTGCCACTGTAAAACTATCTATAAATTGTCTATCCCCCTGCACAGTCCCTTTGGCCCATGACAGGATTCCAGGTCTCACGACGGCCTTAACAACAAAAGAGCCCGGTCCCATGAGACTCAGGCCATGACTAGGGAGCAGAGAAAGACAATATGAAATACCTTAACGAATGCAACGAATGCAACGAATGCAAATATCAAATTTGCCGAAATACTGTCCCCGCAGGAACGCCGGCCGTGAATCACATCAGGGGCTAGCTGATTACCTCACAGAGGCTCTCAGACCAAACTTGTTCCCCGGTGATGGTTCTCATCCTCATTGGTATAAAGATTCCTCATCAACCCCCAAATAACCCATTCGTCCATCTAGGCTGAGACAAGACTATCCCCGGGCGTTTCCCCCAATTTCGTGACGGAAGAAGTAAAAAAGTCTGAAGGAGAGACTGTGAAGTGAATTATAAACTTCTGTAATGGTAAAGTTCGCAAGATAAGACAAGGAAAACGTGTTTCATCCACCCCATGCAGATGGTAACAAGACTCCCAGCGTGATCAGAAAAGACTAAACGACAGCCATCAAAATGCAGTCCGCCAGTCCGAGCAGTCGTATGAACAGTAAAAAATTCCGGGCGCGTAAATCGTGACAGTAAGAAGATCTCAAGCCGAAGCGTCACCTCTAAGCAGTGGAATTGCTCTTGGTGAGCACCAGCCTAGGTGCCTTGCGCTGGTTATCGGCCGAGTCCTGTGCCTTGGCAGCTCGCAGAGCGCCATTCTTAAACACGTTGGCAAAAGAGCTGTTCTCGCTCTCGGCGTTGGAGGTAATGCTCTCCACGCTATCAACACTCTTGCGAGCCTTCTGGCGCGAGCTGGGACGGTCAGAGCCAATAGCACCCCAACCTCCACTAGCAGATGTGCGCGAGCTAGGGCACTCCAGGTCACCAGCCAGGCTACCAGATCCGCTGCGGCCGGAGTCGGACTCATCATCAGTAATAGGTGTCGACGACTCCTCGGCAGTCTCAGAGACGGGGCTCATGCTGCCGCAAGAGCTACCAGTGCCCTTGCGACGCTCGAGGCCGGCACGGACAAGGTTGTGAACAGCAGAGCGACGAGTGCGAGCAGAAAAGTTCTTGCTTCCCTCATGCTTAGCAGTGGGCTTCGCCTTGAGTTCGTCCAGAGAAGGAGGACCACGAGGTTGACGAATAGGATGCTCTCCGGCACGGGCCTGGCCAGGTCCATATCCACCAGTCAAGGGGGTAATGGGGAAAGTAGAAGTCTTGGGACCGGCGGACTTGGGAGCGTCTGATGAAAACGAAGTCGCGAGGACACTGTTAACAGGAGCGAGAGATGATGCCTTCTTGTGTCCACGACGGAAAGCGTTGGCGGATGGTGGAGGAAGGGGAGCAACCTCAGTAGGAGACTCGTAGCGCTTGGGAGGCGAGTTACTGCGGAACGAAAAGGGCTGAGACTCAGCAGGAGGCGAAACCTGCACTGAGGGTGTGTTGTGCTGCTGGTAACCACCGAAGCCGGGAGTTGAGGGCTGCTCGTTGTAAGGAGATGTGACTTGAACAGAAGGCTGCTGGTTCTCGACGAAATACTGGCCAGTCATGGGGTTGTAGTAGATCTGCTGCTGCTGTTGTTGCAGCTGTTGTTGGAGCTGTTGCTGCTGAACCTGCTGGCTCAAGGCAGCCTGAACGTTAAGTTGCTGCTGCATATTGCGGATCTGCTGCTGCTGCTCGTACAAATTCATCTGGTGCTGAGTGAGCTGGGGGTTGTTAAGGTTCATGTTTTGGAACTGCTGAGTAGCGGCCTGCACGCTCCTAAGCTGCTGTTGCAGACGCTGCTGCTGCTGTGCCAGGTACATGTTGGTAGCAAGAAGCTGGGCATACAGGTTAGGATCCATGCCCTCCTGGTTTTGCTCGTCCATGGAAAGTTCAGGAGGGGCCAAGACCTGTTCAACAGTGTACTGTTGGCTTGCCATCGAGTTGTAGTTGTTCTGAGCAGCGTATTGGGGGTAAGCCGTCTTAGGGGCGTTGTATGTGTTGTCCTGACCCATGTTGTAGGCATTTCCAGCCATAGAGTTGCGGGCGTGCTGCTGCGTGGGACCGGTCGTAGGAGACTGAAGGCCAAACGAGCCAACAGTAGCGGACTTGGGGGCCGTCCTCAGACCAGCAAGAAGGTGAGAGCGGCTAGTACGAGGAGTGGGAACAGTGTCCTGCTCCTTGTTCTGGTTGATGAGATCAACCGCAAGAGGCTTGGGATTTTGACCGCCGCGACGGGCAGCGAGGCCACCACCGGGCAGGGCAAGGCCGTTGGATGCGAAGTTGTTGGAAGACATTTGAGCGAGACCGCCTGCGTCCATGACTCAAAGCCGGATTCGTAAGTCTAAAGATTCGACAGATAATGAAAAATAAAAGGCAGAGAACGTAGTTTGACTAGGTCTTGCGATCAAGAAGGTAGTCAGTTGGATTAGAAAGTAGGGTTTGTTGAAATCAAGCCGAACAATTATGCGATGTGGGTATATCGATGAAATCGACAAGACGTTGAATTTCGATTGATTGTCGATGCAGAACGTATGCCGTGGCAGATGTTGCGTCGCGAGGCCAAAATAGGCAAATCCAAGAAGCCACGAGTATCGGGAGCTGAAGGAAAAGTCGAAGGTCGGGCGACGAGTGGTAGACTTGTCCAATATTAAAATCGAAAGTAATCGATAGAACAAACAAGTAGAAATCGATGAATGAAAGAGTGATGTAAGACGTGATCAGTGAAAGGATACCGAAAGATCGAGTGGTGGGTCCTTCAGCGGAAGGTCGTTGAAAAGGATCAAAGGAAGCAAGCTTCAACGTGGAGTCAAGACTTGCTCAGACCGTGATCAGGTGACGAAAGTACCCGGTTTTGCGAGTGGATTGATTTATTCAGGCTCAAGCGAAGTCGGATGATTAACACACGACTTGAAAACGCGAGCACCAGCTGGGTTGTCTTTCCAAGACAGTTTCAGTCAGACAACGTCCTCCAAACGATGCTTATCCAGATGTGAATGATCCAGGTATTACCTTCTATCGAAGCTTCCTCTTGTGTTGTTTTTTTGATAAGATTTTTGTCTTTCCGATTATTGTGTGAGCGGCAAGTCTGTTGGCGGTCTGTTTTCGATGGCGGAGTGTCGAGATTAAGCAGTAGTGTTGAGTTATCCGCAGACCGAAGGCGGAATAGGCGATAAAACAAAGAATTGGCAAAAGAATAATACAGAGATTAAAATGAGTTTTCAGGTATCACCGGTAGATGCGCCTTCCAGAACCTCAAAGTGTGATCTTGTTCCTTCAAATTTCCGTTGTCGTGGATTTTCTTTGTGGTGCGAAGCGGGCAAGCAAGCGGGCAGGCGAAGGCGAAGGCGAATGGGTGCGGCAAATTGAGTCAGGTTTGTCTCGCAGACGCGGACGCGGGAGCTTTGAGAATTGCTGTGCGGTGCAACCGGAGCGACGCGGGGAAAGAGGAAGAGGAAGAGGAAGAGGAAGAGAGATGGAAATGAAGGAAGGGCGCAAATAGTAGGCGAAGGGGAGAGGAAGGAGGAAAAAAAGGAAGTGGTGGAGTTTAAGTCTAGAAGAGAGCAAGGTAGGAGTGGAGGATAGCGGATGGATGGGGCGAGCTGGCGAGCACGCACGGCGAGAAAGAAGGGAAACGCGCGAGTGTCAAATGGAGAAAGCGCAGGAGTCGAAAATATGGGGACCATGCCCTTTGCTTGGCGGGCGGGTGTGCTGGGGAAAGGCAGGAAGGAAGTAACGGAGGCGACACTGTGTACCTACTGTGCAAAGGGGCTTGATTATCACCCCAAAGAACCTTAGGAAACAGCATCCGATATTCAGATTATATTCTGGTGAAGCCTGATCATATTAAAAATTGGGCGGTAGAAAAGATAGCATCTTCATAATATTAAATTGTTTATTGGTCATGTAACACAAGTTCAGATAGAAGTTTAGGTAGCCAGCACACAATGAACATTGAGGCGCCTACTTGTACTGAGTAGGCCTGTCTGGTAACTTCCCACCGCCTTGAACGGCGTTCGTTTCAACGCTCTGAATGGACAGAAAGCATACAGCGCATCACATACAGATTCGAAGCCATCTGAACCAGTGAGAGAGCGTGCCAGCCCCTTGGGCCATTTTTGGATATCTCATCTCCCATTCATTCCCACTCCGTCACCCTCCAGAATCGAGAAAGAGATGGCGAGTTGGATGGATGAAATGAAAGCGGCAGGGCTACAGGCACGAAAAAGTTATGATGAAGAAGTTTAAAGCCTTCTTCATCTTATACTATTTTTCTCTTATTTCATCTAATTGTATCTAATCTAACTTAATATTCATTTAAGTATGTTAAAACAACTAGACACCGGCCCCGTTCGACTTAGTGGCCAACGCGCTACCGCAAGCCCTCGAGGTAGGAACTGGCTAGACTGGCAAGGGGCCAGGGCTGTATCGACAGTGTCTGAACACGGTGTGAGATCGAGTTGACTTTGATCACCTCATTGCCTGGAGGGACATGGGTTTTCTTTGATGGATGCGCAGTTGCCGTTTAATCCATGTGTTCACGGGCACTGACTCACCAAGAGGCTTTTAATTGATGACGAAGTTCCCCATTAAATATTCGCTTGTGAGCAGGGAAAAGAGCTAGGGTACGTGTTCATACGTGGACGCACAAAAAGCAGTTCACTCGAATACGAACCTGACGGTCAGATAGAATCGTGAGTAAAAGGTATTAAAAAATAAAATAAAACCTCCTCTCATGCGGCGGTGGCCAATAGTGTCTCGAAATAACACCTGAAGATGCTAACTTGGTCGAGCAGTAGTCCCTGACCAGATAGCGCGTGACAGTCCAGTAAGGACCTTAGAAGGACCTCCTTCTAGTGGGTATGGTCAGCTCATCCACAAAGCACCCGCTAAACTGGGCAGAAAACGTCCCCCCTGGAGCTTACATGCAAGTGACAGGGGGCTTCTCGATAGCTCATCATCTCCAATCAGAGAAGGTTGCGGGCGCCGCGACCGACATGAGGCAGCCCTCCAAGGGGTAGAAACCAGGGCGGCACAGTCTCGAGGCGGCGTTTTGGCGTTAGAAGCCGCCAATCACACAAGGGCTTTCAGGGGATTGAAGCATCGGATGTGATGGGAGGATCCATCCCTGCCAGTTTTTGTAACGGCCTGCTCAGCATCCATTTCTTTATGGGGGTTTCAAGTTTCTTTGTGTACTGGCTGTGCCTCTTTGTGGGATTGGTGAACTGTCTGTCTGTCTGTCTGCCTGCTGGCTGCTGGCTGTTGGCTGTTGGCTGTTGGCTGTTGGCTGTTGGCTGTTGGCTGTTGGCTGTTGGCTGTTGGCTGTTGGCTATTGCTATATCGGGCGCCGAAGACTCAAAGAGAGCTTGACACGTTGATAAAGGATTCGTGAATTGTCAAGGTAGCATACATACATAGGTCTGAGCGTCGTTTTCTTTGCTCCATAAACGAAACACTGTGACGGAAGCGAGACACGGAGATGACGGCCGCCCCCAGTGTTGATATATGCAGCTCCTCTAGGAATGAACCGAATCCTAAGCAGCGCAGCGCAGCACAATTGCCAATAATAAGCCAAGGATAAGTGAAGTGCCAGTCGCAATTAACGATCCCAGTGAGGGAGGCATATTTATGCCTGGTCAGTATGACTGTTGATATCAATGTCATATCCAACCCTGTCACGGATCGCCCGCAGTGGGCTATGTCCATGCAAAGCATGCCTTGCTTGCTTTTGTCGTCATGGCCGGACTCATCAGTAAGGCGACGATGTTGATTATTATGCTTGGATCCAGGGTCTTTTCTTTGACGCTGTCCTCGGCTCCCGTGTTTAACAGATAGAAACTCGGTCCTTCGGGGTTACCGCTAGCGTTTGGCATTAGCATCAACACCAGCTCCAAGCACACGACACGGCACGACACCAGCAAAAGCACAGGGTTCACGTTGACCTGAAATCTTGGGGAACGGACCATCCCGTTTCGCTGACAGCTGGATGAAGCGTCGAGTGCCAGCGTGTAGCGTATAGCATGTTCCTCTCTCCTTGTTTCGGCTCTCAATCTGGCAGCTTCATGCCCGTCGGGGTCAGCAGCTCAAGGCCCTTGTCAATAACCAACTCGATTCGTATTTTCCCCACGTCCCGACATGTTTCATCACCGCGGGCCTCCTTGTCCATTTCCCATTTCAAACTATCGCCCTGACCCTGCCTTGACTGGGATTGACGGCCCACGTCCGAGGACCAAAGAAAGACCCTGGCCCAACGCGACACGACACGCTCTGCCTGCTTCTTAGACGAGCCAAGACGGCTCAGCCTTTCTTTAATGATTCTGTACCAAATTAGAACAGAGTCTGCATCTTCGACAGGGCCGTTAAAGAAGTAAGGCCAAAGTACGTGTTCGTACCATGAATTATATTCTTTCTTCATTTTAGCTATACTGCAATGGCGTAGGTTTTGGAATGAGCTTCGACGCGCCGTGGACCCTCATCTCGAGCCTCGGGCCATTGAGAAACGAAACACTACCGTAGGACAAGCGAGGGTCAGCCTGCAGCCAAACGCAAGTACATGCAACTGTACGCACACACACACACACTCACACACTCATGAAGAAACCTTTTATTTTTATTTTTTAGAATTGTGTCACCGTGCCCGTACTCCATAGTATATATCTTTTACCCCTAATAGTCGTGTTCATCTTATCGACCCGCTTAAGCTTTTGACCATAACAGCTTGCAAGACAGAAACATGCTTCAAAGAATGCACTAGCTTGTTTGATCACCGGTCCGTGTCTCAATACTAGTTAGATTTTAGGATAGCATAGACATACATGTCTTGGATCTCCCTTGACGGATGCGCGGGGAGATGCGGCAAACCTTCATTCTTTACTGGCGATGATATTGATATGGGTTTCAGTGGTAGAATCTGTTGGCCGAGTGTCTCTGATGCCCGTTCGTTTTCCCCTGAGGGTATGCATGTAGGCGCCAACATAATCAACCCTATTTTCATTGATTTATAGCGTCTTTGTTCACCACGATCCTCTCAACCAACATCGCGAACCACTAGGTTATGCATACCCTGAAACCCATGCCTGCTCTCGGACCGCTTGCCGTGTGTAATATCTCAACTGTGTCCTGTCCATCTGATTTCTTGCAGCAACGCGTCTAAGAGGACCAATATCATCGTATTTCAGCCGCCTTTTAAGCGCTTCCTCAACGGCGCAGCATCATCACAGCCAATGCCTTGCCACCGAAAAGCGCAGCACAATATCACGATACCACTGTGCGATCGCTTGCAGATATGCAGGCTGCAACTGGACCACCATATTAATTCCACGGCGCTTATTAAAGGGGTTGTGTCTCTGCAGTGTGCATCGTTTTCACGTTATGTTATTTAGCGTCCTGCGAGCTGCGTGTAACCGAAGGTCTAGAGCTGCTCTCGTGATTTGCCTGTCTCGGGTTTGCAGCCGCCGTCGCGGTTACGCCCGAGTAGTGATTCGATAGCGCGCGAACCTATTGAACCAATTCGATCCATTAAACCCTCGTAATTAAAGACAGCAGCTCAAAGTGGATGCTTTCAAGCGTAGAAACTAGTCCTGTTGCGTTCGCCGTGAAGTCACTCGACGCATGTTCAACTCGACCTACCCTGTATCTCTACCGTTAGCCCTATATTTCACAACAACTTCAATATATCGTCGTGTTTTCGACTCAAATAACTTCTCCGCGCTTGTGTAACACTAGTATTCGGCAGTTGCTTGGATCTTGACAGCTGAGCCTATTTGCTTACAACCTCGTTAGTGAAATCCATACCTGGTAAACCTTACACGACTTGGAGCCCTGAAACTTTGAACTAACACACCACAGCGTTACTACGTCAAGTAACCGAATTGCCGAGGTTTTAATCAAAGGGTTGACTGCCAAACTTTGACAGTTAGCGTTGAGCACGGCAGTGTGAGCCGAACCAAACAGTCGGTTCTGGGTTGGTATGAGATGAATCATGGTCTAAGCTATCACGGAGATGTGACAAAATGTTGCTCAACTACACAACGGTAGAGTTTTTACCATGTGACTCTATTGTCAGGTTTAACTCCAGGGCCTCGTAGACGTCGCGTTAATGCTATGCAAGTCCAGACTATATCGCCCCCTACACTTGTCCGTAGCTCCAAGATAGTCAATCGCGATTCTCGTCTGGGACTGAGATGGCATGATATGAGTCCAGACCCAAAAACATCTGATAAGCATTCATAGCGATCTGTCGGCACAAAATTCGAGTGTCTCCTCAGCAACGACCTTGAGCAAGAGTACGTATGCAATCCAACCACAAATTAGACCAAACAACAGACCAACCTCAAAAGACGACCGGTATCTGATAGTCAGTCATTGACGGGGCTTGCTGTTCGAAAACCACCGCGAGATAAACACTTGTTTTGTATAATATCTGGTAGTAAAGGACGATTCTCTGCCTTGTGAAACACCTTTCGGTTAGTAGAGCGCGATAGCTGAACAAATTTGCGACTCCTATTATAAACAGGGGGTAGCATATAGCATGCACTGATATCTTCCTCCTAGTATGGATATGATGCCTCCTGAGCTCAACTCAAGTCCAATAACACGTGTCTCAAGGGACGAACATGCTATGACCCGGGGCCACAACTTGAGTCGTATCTCTGGTACAAAACGAATAAAACATTGCCAGAGGTAAGCTAAGATTGAAAGAAGAAGTAGCCTGTATAGATGCAAGTGTGGTCGAAAGATTGGTCACTAGCTGGACGGAATGGCGGTTACCGAGAATGACTCTATTAGTCCCAGGTATTTCTGATTCGAAACGCCGTTGCAGAAATGGCCCATGAGGCTTTCAAGACAGTCCAATGCCCCGTGGAATCCAGTCATACGATCCTGAGTGCTATACCATATGACCATCCATCCCCTGGCTTGACACCAGGATCTGCAATGTCAAACTTGCCATCAGCACGTGGCCCGACATCAATTACTGATCACATTGCATCGCTGGATCTTGAGACTCAGTTCGACCTACCCAACCATCACTGGCGTAAGAGATGCAGCATCGAAACAAGAGACCTTCCGGGCCAGGCAATGCAACCCACGGGACACAAACTTGCAGAACTCCAAGAACACCTATCCAATGATTGACGGTTGGAAAACAAGGAAATAAACACAAAGCCGGCATATGTCAGTTGCGTCAGAAGTACTATGCAAGTGACACCCATCCTCTCAGGACACAACACCACGACGTTGGCCAAACCGGCACATCACCAACGGCATCTCACGTATCGAATCTGCATAAACCTAACACGGACAAGCTAGAAGCTTACAAGAGGGGTAACAGCTTCGACGTCCCTCCGTCTGCCGGCAAACATCAAAGCAACAGCGTTTCATTTCCCCGGCGAGCAAGCAACAAACCTGCAGATGCACAAAACACGCCATTGCAGGCATTTGACAAAAGTTCCCTTTCTTTGGGGTCTGCTCGGGCTTCACTACAAACCTTGTAGAGTACAGCTGCAGCTGCAACTGCACGTCAAACAGCAAACCTTGACCTTGTGATGAGAGCCCCCGGGGGTGGTTTGTTATCTCCTCCCCCCCAAAAAAACCATCAGCAACCGGTCTTGTTCTTATTTCTGACTGTTGCAACTAGAACCTCGCCTCGCAGACACAGATTTTGTCTGGTCGTATTTCGTACCCCATCCATGTAGAAGCTCTGCTTTTCCCATCCCTGGTCCCCAACACTCTACTATCAGCCCTACACCAAAGCTCCAACCTCCATCTGATCGTGACCACAGGTCTCCCCTCAGTATCCACCCCGTCATCACCCGCTCACCGCACACGACCGTAGGAGAGAAATTGCTGTCGTCTCACGTAAGATCTCTAAACTCATTCCCTAACCGCTTCATGTTGTCCTGATCGGAACCAGCAAAAACCGATACAAGTGCGCCGTTGCCGCCCTCTCTACTGTCTACTCCTCCTGTTCGAAAACACCTTGCCCTTGTATGGCAGGGTATCATAGGCCAAGACACTCGGCACACATCGCCGATCATGGCGCGCGGTAAGCTTGAGGGCGGGTCTTCGTCTGGATTCGGTAAAAGGTGTATAAGTCGTTGGTTGATCATCCGTCCTAGGCCTGCATAGGCTGGATGACGCGCGACTCCAGCTCTCTCTACCTAACCTATCCGCATTGCCATGTACCATAAGGCTTTGCCAAGTCCGATGGACACTCTCAGCCTCTGGGTGATCTCCCGGGCTGTTGCTGTATTCGGCGACCTTTTCGGGCATCGGGTATCTTCCTCCTGGGCCATGTCCGAGGCTTAGTCCTACGATAAGCACTTGCAAGGGATGGCTTTGGCGGGCTCCTCTGTAAGGCTGACGAGAGCTTCATGGCTTGAAACTCGTGATATGGCCCTGCGACTGCTTACATATCACACGCAGTTGAACAAGTCTCCGAGAAGTGATCCATACGCACCGATTGGAAGACTCTGGTAGTAGGAACTTGTACATATCTATTTTACGAGCGACTTTGGTATGGGATCGGTGGGACTTCGAATGTATATATAGATACCTATCAGTGGAGAAGGCTTGGGCGGCGACACAAGGATGATAGACAAAGTTGAGAGAAACATGTCATTACATCGTGAGCAAAGATCTAAAACCCGACATGAACAACTTTATGAAATACATCTTTAGTTCCATGCTCCCCTGGCCTAATAGCTAACAAAGTAGACAAGTACCTTCGAGGGTATATTGCACTGAAAAATCGCAAAACAAATATCCAAACCCAAGCATAACATGACAGAGTGAGACAATGCGCCACTCCAATACAGTGGCGCAAGTCGCTGGTTGTCCAAATAAGACACGAGGAACATTGCCCACGAGTGCGGTGGCTACACCACGTCCACCTCTAACATCAAGTCGTAAATGGTCGTTACACATGGAACCTTATGCCCGACCAAAAGTGCCAATGATTTTTGGACAGATAAATCAACCGACAGTAGTACACCACGGCCGTTCCTAAGCCTTTTTTTCAACTCCTCATCGCATCTCCTCAGGCCGGACTGTTGCTCCGTAGAAACCACCTCCGTGATTTCCACCCGAGGCCGCACACGCAAGACAGACTCCGCCGCCGTAGACACGCGTATGTCTCGTCCAGCCGGCGCCTTCGGTATCCAGAACACCAATGATCTCGCCCTGGACGCCGATCCCCACGGTTCCTGCGCTTGGTGGGGCCGGTGGTAGCAACGGGCTTGTGGGTGGGTAGGAACTGGACGAAAGGATAAGATCGGCAGTATCCGGCATGCCTTGGGATGACTGAGAAACGGGAACTCCGACAGGAAGAGTCTTGTTGTAAGAACGCCGGCGTGTGGTTGAGGTTGCTGAGCTGGGAGACATAACAACGTTGGTCGTTGAAGACATGTAATCTGGATTTGGCTGACGAATAAAACTATCCTCTCCTGGTCGTGGGCGGTCCTCGAAGGAGAATACAGCAGTGCTTAACTCGGGTGGTGTCAGAGGTGGTGCAGGAGGTGGTCGCGATATGATGTGTGTACTTTGCCAGTTGGGGTTGATGGCCAGATTCTTCTCCGTGGGCTTCACTTGCAACACATTCTCAGAAATCATGTCCTCCTGGTTCGTGGGCGGTGTGATGTCCTTCTCATTCATTGTCCAAGCAGGTCGCGACTGCAAGAGTCGAGGATGTGGGAAGGATGAGATGGTGGACCTAGTAGGGAGAGTTTGCTGGTCCAAGCCGCGCATCTGTCGCAACCATAGGTAGAGCTGTGTAGCGCAAAAGCGTGCAATGACAACAACAGCAAAGATTGCGAGACCAGCTTGAAGAGTCTGAAATGAGGGAGAAGACTTGTTCAGGTAGTTGCTGTGAGTTGACGTTGTCGAGGTGGTGTCAGGTGTAAGTTGTGTTACACCTCGATTAGTTACGGGCATGGTGCGCCGTTTATACCAGTGATTGATATATATATATACGCGAAAACTTAATTTTGGCGCCGTCGGTGATTTGGCGGGGTCTCGAGTCACTCTACTTTCTGCGGTCAGACGGTGACTTTCTGGGGGTATGCTTGCCCGTTGCGTTGACAATCCTCGTCTGGTTTGGTTTGGTAGGGCGGAGTCAACAGAGTCGACAAGAAGGCTGGGTTGACAGGGTCATCAGTGGCCTCAGACACCGTCGACCCAAGGCTACTCCTCAAACACCGCGGTTAAGGGCGCTTGATCAGCAAGAGAAAAAGGGGTTGTATTTGGAAAAGCGGCGCCTGAGTAAGCGTTGTGCGTCTCAAGCAGACCTGTGTGGTGGCTTTTACGAGATAGTCTATCTGGCGGATGACTCGATCACGAAATTCTGTCCGTCACAAGTCTCAGAAGTGATTCCTGAAGCCGGTAGTAGCGCCTTACATCAGAAGAAGGTCGTCAGACTATTTCCCAGAAATACCAATGTGATCGGCGCAGCGAACTATCCTGAGTCGCAAAAGTGAAGTTTGAGGCGTGCAGAGCAGATGGAGCGGGAGTTGGAGGCTGGTTATTTGGGATGCATGTAAGAGTAACCAGAGGACCGACGTGCAAAAGCGATACCGGCTATATAAGAAGGTGTTCCAGCGGGGGAGACCGAGTCTTAAATGATAATTGTTTATAAACTGATGGAAGCGGCCAGTGTAGCAAGCCGAGCCAAGCGCATCACTTGATGACATCTGGGCCAGATGTCGAATGGATAGTACGACACCCTTCTTTGTTCACTCCCTGTTCTTGGAGCAGGTGAACATGGGTCTCTTTGTAAATGAGCGGAAAGCCATGTTCCAGACAGCCTCTTTCGAAAGGTCTACAAATCGAGACTAGCTAGGGACTAGCTGTGAACGATATTTGACAACGTTTTGACTTGTAGGGGTGGCTTTGGTTAGTGGAGACTTGATTCCTGAGGGCCATGTTAGGATGTGACAATAACAGAGAAGGTGTGGGTTTGGTTAGGATACCCTCAGTTGAGAGATCATCACTCACGAGACTTCGTCAAGAGTTGGCAGTGCGAGAGCCACTTGTCCGATGCCCTATGCGACATTTTTGGGATGATTTCATGGCCGACTGCAAAATGATTGGATTTTTAGATGAAACATCAATCGGACATAAGGAGGAGTGAGATCCCGGAGAGCGGCGTGAGATGACAATGAGATTGCAAGCTGAGCTGGGCTGGATCATGTCAACCAAGTTTAACGAGGGAACTTGATAAACCGCGTGCGCAAAAGTCACCAACCCTCAAGTTGCAACCCGCCATGGGGTCGTCGAATAGAGTCAGAACGAATTGGTTGATGGTCGTACCAGACCCCCTCAGGGCGTGCCGTAAGAGTCGTTTGGTGCAGTCTGCACAAGATTGGAATCCCTGTTTTCAGCCGTCAAAGGCACCAACTTGACCAAGCCGGGCGTCCCTGGAACCATGATGCTCCACGATCGCACTGCAATCTACTTCGAGCCCCAGGGACCGAGGCTGCAGATTAGTTTCCTGGCCAAGCCTAAATCTGATCGATTTGGCGAGTGAGTGACGCCAGGAAATGGGCTAAACTGAACATTTTCAGCTGAGGTGAGCCCTACTTGAAGCGACGCCATGGGCCAGAGACCGACCCCTGCCGCGAGCTTGTTCCATACAAGGGGCGAATCTTAGCGGCTATTGGTCAAGTTGAACAGAACAACGAGTCGGTAGTGCTTTGGGCAAGACAAGGCTGCGTTAGTGGCAAGGGTATCGGTCAAGCCTCCGTCCGGGCTCTGCAGAAAATGATTGCTTGCTGCATGTGTCGAAGCGTTTTCGAAAGATCTGAGGTGTGTGTGTCGGGATTTGGCCTTGTCTGACATGCACCGCCGCACGGGATCGACAAAACTTCTCACATCGCGATAGAGGTTTTCTTGTTGTTGAAGAAGCGCCGTAACACCGAGCTGTTAGGCTGAGCGGTGTGCTGCAATGTCAAAACAGGGTGTAATGGATTTGAGTATGTCCCTGCATGAGGCAATTCAGTGCAACCTTACGACAAATAAACCGCAAGGTGGTAGTAACAGTCCTAGAGTTTATGGACCCTTCTGACTTATTGAACCGGTCCCCTGTCTAGTAATCAGTACCAGGCCTTTGCAGCAAAGAAACTGCTCTATAAAAAAAAGTTAAGCCGCCTGCTGTAGTTGATGCTTCAGTCAGCCAAAGCCATGACAAGGTATCGCAAGTACGTCATTGTTCAAGTCGCCTCTGCATCCGGTATAGAAAGGATGAAAGGGATATTGAATATGGAACTAGCCGTGCACTTTTGTTAGGCTGGGGGAGCGTATGCAAGTGGAATTCCTTTGGATCTCGCGTGGTGTCTGGTCCTGGGTATCTGCGTCATTTTGCGGGTTGCTTTGGCGTGCCGCGGATGCTCATCCTGACGATTTTGTCGGCTTGAAACGCTTCCTGACTCGCCCAGGCCTGTGCTTAAAGATGAGGATTGGGGGTTCTGCCCAGTTTGGAGCATCATAGACGTGTCGCGTGGCTGTAAAAGCAGACCATGCGGATATCGATGCCTGCGGCCTTGAAATGACACGACATGACACGGCACGGCAATAGCATAACAACTTAGCATGGTATTGCAGCTGGGAGTTCTTACTTCCGAACCAACAATAAGAAGTCGGATTACGTCGCTGGTCGATATCCAACCTATATTGTTGCTTGTGGGTGCTTGCTCTTGGACCGTCCAGTGCAGACTGGATCGTGCTGTGACACTAGCCAGGACAGACTCAGCTGAAACTGGCCTCTTTGAGACACGTGATTGGATACGAAGAAGGGAAAGTGAGGGGGCGCCTTACCTTGTTGGGTGCCGGGCTTGCCAGGGGCGCCTGAAGCTTGACATGCCCTAGAATTATTAGAGGCTGCTTTATTATCGAGACTCAACCGAAGACATTACTCGGCATGACTTTGTATTGCATAATGCATGCTGCAACTGCAACTGCAACTGCACTATCAGGGCAAGGGTTTCTATCCTCTATCTCTGTTTCTCATTATATCGCGATGTATTATTGCCCAGCATCTGTTGGTACTTATCTGCTTGACTAAATCTTCGTCTGAGCGCCTGCTAATACTGAGCAATCGTATTAATCCAACAAGCCACAAAGACGCGTGGTTCAGGTCGATTGACGCAACAGCGACACGCCGTCCAGTCTCGGTCCTAGACTAGAAGCCCAATGTCTCGCCTTTCCCCTGCTGGCGTTTTAGACCTTCTCCAGCGTTTCGGTAGCGAATCATAGGCAGACGATCAGCGAAGGCGGTAACCTTGCCCAGCTGGACCGACGGCCAACACAAAGTGTTCTAGGCTCTTCGAAGGCGTTATAGCAACCAGGACCCCGGCATTCGCGGGTGAATTACAACAAGAAGAATAATTCCAGGCTATGCCAGGTCATCGCCCGCATGGAATCGGAGACAAGGACAACGTCCCGAATCGGCCATAGGTGATTACGGACATGCATCCTGACTGCCTTCCAGAAGGTACACTTTGGCGTCTTCTCGGATGGCATGGAATGTGTATGAAGCTGCGCCTCATGCAACACAACCTCTGTGCCAACCCAAAACCAGGGTCAAAAGATCCTCTTCTGAGGGTCAAGCCAGAGTGCCCCCTCTTTGCAGATGGTCCACATCAACAAGAAAGCAAAACCTCAGTGGCCCAGGCATTTCGAGAATCCGTCCGAACCCCACAAATACATTATGTCCGTAGGATTCATAGGCTCTCACGGCTCCTAACCAGAACGAGCCTTCAGCCGGGATGGGATGTGCTCCTGAGAATTGAGATGGCATCTTGCTTCCTTGGCTATAGCACGGAACAAGCAACGATCTTCAGATGCGCATCAGTAGCGTTTCCATTGGACGTTCTAGGGTGCGCTCCCCCGGACATACGTACACATTCGTGTGTTCGCCCCATGTGTGGCTAGTTTGAGCTTCCAACGACAAAGCTGTGGCTGTTGGCTGAATCTGCCCCTGGACTATGTCGCATTTCAATACAACGTCGATTATGAACAACACCCAACGGCCAGTGTTCGCTAACCCTGGTCTCGGCAAATGCCTTTACGACAATTTGGATTAAGCGGAAAAATCCGTCGTCGGGGGATCCACGCCGACAATTCGACATGATTACTGCAATGCATCCAAAGCTCCGCCATTCTGCCTCAGTCATAGATAGTTGTTCGGCACTAACAAGGACTAGCCACTCACTTGTCGTTGTCTAGGGTGCGCAAAAATAGCACCCTGTTCAGCCTTACGAGTTCGTCCCCACCACCCTGGTTATATCCTTGTTATGTTACATCCAACTCCAGCCAGGTTTTCCCATACGAATCTTGGCATAGGGCCGGAGAACAAGTTACGGATAGGGAAGCTCCTTCGAGTCATATCAGAGTTTCCAGAACCTCGCCAGGGCTCATTCGGATCGAACTCGCACATCCATGGCCATAACATCAGGCTTACTTTCCTGTCTTCCAGTTCCAGTTGGGCAATCATTGTCATTGCATGCAATTGCGCTACCGAGGACTGGCGAATCATGACCTCCAGCCTTGTGTTTTCAATGCGGGCCTGCTTACAAGGCCATGACTTATACGCATCTGACTGGCGGAACATGACGAAGAATATTTGAGAGCACAACCTCGGTGTTTTCGACGGCAACGGATTGCTCGGCCTCCTTGCTTGCGCAAGATCCACGACGCCTCTTGCCACTGTCACAAGCCAGTTCTTCGCATTCGTTTCCGGGCAATGACATTCGCTCCACATGGCATATCCAACAGACAGTTAGTCATTACGTCTCACCGCTCAACCCAATTGCGGCACTATCCAACTTCCTGACACAGCACCAAAGTGCAGATATCACACTTCTCCAGGGACTCTACAACGCCCGATCTTCATGCTTACATCGGAACATCCAGCCCGGCTTAATACAAACCCAGTAGGCTATGTACCGGCTCACGTTGTGAAATGATGTAGCTCACATGATTCAGAGTCATGCGGTCAGCTACAGTAGTCGACTCCCTTGCCGAGAAAAAGCACATAAATCTCACGATCCTTGTCACTTACACATTAGACATAAATTGCAGATACGGCTGATTTTGGGGAACCGGTCTAAGTGAGAATATGGAGTTCGAACAAGTACCCGGATGTTGGCTACCACAGCCTCATTGGCTTAGTGGTAATTCTCTGTTACTACTCAGGCAGTGCCAGAAACAATACTTTTATCCCTGGTCCTTGTTGGAGGAGATGGTATTTGCAGTTGCAGTTGCAGAGCCACTTGTGGGTGTTGATCAAAATTTGACGACATTCATGAAGAAACTTTATATTTTCTCAACCATTGAATGCTATAACTGGATTTGGCAGCCTGCAGTTCTCTGTCTCCTACAGTACATGTTTTAGTCCGACCCGGAGTATGGCTTGCGCATGACCAAGCCTCTTTGACAAGACGACTTACGAATTACCGCTCCTAGGTACTGGCGCCTTTTTCGCTGGCGTAGTCCAGTCGAGTTAAGTAAGGCACAGAAGCCTGCGGCTGGCTGACAGACAAGCCTTGGCGCTAATTACGGAGTTTCTGCTTCGGTGCCGACAATTAGATTTGCTGCTCTTTCTAATGGTTTGGCGTTAAGCCCTCCCTGCAGTGCTGTTTAGTGGTTACCAACTCTGACCGTAGACCTGGTGACTGGCTCTTAGATGTCACTGACCGACTACTCGGTTAAGGCGCTAGTTCTAGTCAAAGAGCAAGTATATTTCGTAAACACCGATAACTTCGCTTGCGCTAAGATCTATCGTGTTGACTCACAAACACCCAGCACCCGTTCCATCATGTAAACTTGGTGCAACCAAATCTCCACCATAACATATAGTATCGACCAAGTCCGTAACTTTACGCGCCCCTCTCCAGAAAGGATATAACTATACTATAGTGACTTATTTCATCAAAACAAAAAAAGTAGAGGAACCGGGGAGAATTAGCCCCGTAGTAAGTAGCCCAATGATCTTCAAATGCCAACTGACAGTTCCATTGGCTCGGCCTCCAGAGCGCCGGCCATGTCATCCTCCTCCCGCTCTTCTTCCATCATCTCGATCAGACTGTCGAGGTTCGTATCCAGACTCTCGCCCTCCTTAGGGTCAAGGCATCGCTTGAGTAGCCGTCTGTACTTCTCAATCTTGTCCCCTGTGCCTACTGTGCTCAACGCCTCGACATAGTCCATCTCAGCTTGTCGTTGCTCGGTGAGTAATGAGCTCAGTTGTCGGGCGAGGCTCAGCCTCTCCTCGTATGACTCTTCCTGCACGCCTCCGTCGCCATTGATGCGGCTGAGTTCACTGTCCACCGACCGTTGAACATGTAAGCGATTCTGGTGTGTAATCAGCGACAGCACCTGGTGCTTAGCTAGGTTGGCTTCGGTTGAGTTCTTGGAAGCTGCCTCCTCTGACTCGAGCTGTCCCTCGACATCTGTAATATTTTGCCGAACAGTTGTCAAATCTGCCTGAGTGTTGGACAGTATCCGTTTCGCCTCTGTCTCTGCCACATCCTTCTCACGCCATTCTTCTTCGTAGCTTTTAGCTAGGTCCTGAAACTTTTCCATGATCAGGGGTGTGATACGCGACTGCACGGTGTTTGCCGCCGCAGACTGCAAGGCCATTGGAGGCTGTCGATTCGCCTTCTCAATTAGTGCATCTTTGAAAGAAGCATGTCGTTGAGACTCAGGGGCAAAAGGCGACGACGACCGTTGAGGTCCGCGATCCCTTTTACTAGCATTCAAATCCATAATTAAATCCTCCGCTCTGATTCCTTCATTATTCGTGAGATCTGATGAAGCATTGCGTCCTAGCAATGCACGGATGCATTTCCTGGCATTTCGCTGCGCTGCAAGGTGCAATGCTGTATTCCCTTCGTTATCTTGAATATCAAGCAATTGCTGGAACGCGCTGGGTTCCAGGGTTTCTTGCAGTTTGTTTAAGATATGATCCAAGTAGTACCGTGAGCAGGACGAGTTAAAGACCCGACCATTCTTCATCACGGCTGCGTGATGAATCACTGTGCAGCCCATATTGTCACGGGCATCGAACGTTTCGAATAGCTCTTTCATGACCACAGGAAAGCTCTGTTTCTCGTAACAGTTCGTAAAGTTAACTGAGTGCATGAATGGTGTTTCGCCTCTTATGTTCTTAACTGTAGAAGATGCATTGAATCGTTTCAGCTGCTTGACAACATCAACGTCTCCCATAGCTGATGCCCAGTGAAGCGCTGTATGAGCTTCCGCATCAATAGGCCAGTTTGGCTGAAAGTTGGCGGGCGGATCAGGCTTGATTGCTGGTTGATCCGTCTTGCTGAGCAGGAAGTAATCGAGAAGCTCATCGCCATACAGGGCATGTTGTTGTTCAGTAAGATCTTGAAGGTTGCTATCGTCTCTTCTACGTTTTCGGCCCGTGCCTGGCGCTTGAGGTAGCTCGAATCGTTCATCTTCGGCCATGTATGAAGCTGAGCCCACTGTAAGGTTATCAGGGGTATCTTCGTCGCCCATCACCGTATCGGGGTCCTCGTGAACTACAGGCGCCGGAGCAGGTGGTGGAGGTTGAGGGGGAGGATCTAACAATGGTCAGCTGAATAGCCAGATTTGTGATCAAACTCGACGTACTGTTCCATTTAGGTAGCGGAGGCTTAGACTTCGGCCCCTTGGGCTTGCTCGCATGTCTGGGAGCGGGAGGAGGACTCTCTGCGCCGGCAGTGTATTCAAAGATGGGTCGTAATCGATCGATGACACTATGTCGCTCTGCTAATGCTTGTCCGCTTTCGAGGGGTATCCAGGTGCCTTCACAGCAGTGTTAGACAAGCAATAGTGTAATGGAGAGATAGCGCACCTTGGTATTTTCCATATCCACCTTGGATCTTTTCATGAACGTCCTTTTGCACATCTCGTTCGAGGATTCTCGTTCGAGCTGGCTTGTCGAAACCAGCAGCCTTCAGGATATGTGTCGCATTGATCCAGTTGTCGTGTCTCCTGCGCATAACATGCTCCTTGAGATCCGCACCAAACTGAAACTCATATACAGGTATCTGATTTATAACCTTGATTAGCGCAAGTACAAAAGACTTGATGGTAGTGGGGTTGGTAGCATTGGGGAGCAAGTTCCATCGGCAACGTCTGGTACCAGTGATACTCATCATGCCATCCCAGCAGGAAGTACATCGCCGATAGAGTCACAGAATTGAGTTCTGATCATGCATAGAGAAACTCACTCCACTATACACTGCACTGTATACGCCAGGTGCAGTTGCGGCAGGAACTGCGGCAGCATTGGCCTTGACCATGTCGGCGGCTAAGATGAAGCAATTCTGGAACCATGCGCGATGGTAAAAGGGAGAGTATGATCAATCGGAATGGCTAACAGGCGAAGATAAAGCTTTATATGAGCATTAACGGCATATACGAGGCCGAATTGGACGTTGCAGCTGGTCTTTGTGGTATCGCCGAAAGCTCTTCTAAGGTTCGAGTTGCCTGGGTAATAAGTGCACGTCGGTGACGCGGTTTTCGATGAAAGAGACGCGCCGTTACGCGAAACACTTAAAGTGCTGTTTGCCTCAGGCGTCAAGGGTGCTCGAGCTCACGTGACCAAGCTGCCACGGGGCGCCTCCTGAAGCTGGCAGATTGGTGGGCGCGGCTTTAGGCTTTGGCTTTGGCTTTGGCTTTGGCCTTGGATAGCAGGGGGTACACCAAACAAATAGACAATATCGACCAACTTTCGGCACTTTCTTGACGACGGTTTATGGATACGACGAGCTTCAGGCAAACTGCGAGATTGCCAGTCTGTTAATTAATACACAAAAAGTCGAAGCTATTCCTTGTTGTGAGCTTGAAAGGACAATATTGGGAAGCTCAAAGACGGGACTCACATGGTATCAACACAGAAGTTGGGACGATTTATGACAACAGCGACACACACGACACTCAGGAGGCCGAACTGAAACCGACACGAACATGGCCGATTCTCTGCACAATGCGCCTATAGTCCTCGATAACGGATCTGGCACCATTCGAGCCGGTTTCGCAGGCGACGATCTACCAAAGTGTTTCTTCCCGTCATGGGTTGGCCGACCGAAACATCTCAGAGTTCTCGCGGGTGCCCTCGAGGGTGAGGTGTTTATAGGACAAAAGGCTGCTTCGGAATTGCGAGGATTGCTCAAGATTCGGTACCCCCTCGAGCATGGTATCGTCACCGACTGGGACGACATGGAAAGGATTTGGGAATATGTCTACGGAGAAGGGCTGAAGACTCTTAGCGAAGAGGTTTGTTGCCAGACAGATCTGGCTGAATAGCTAAACTAACATCCTATCAGCATCCAGTTTTGTTGACAGAACCTCCGCTAAACCCCCGAAGCAATCGCGACACGGCCGCCCAAATCCTCTTTGAGACTTTCAATGTCCCTGCACTCCACACATCCATCCAAGCCGTTCTATCACTATACGCCAGTGGTCGAACAACCGGTATCGTTCTCGATTCAGGCGATGGTGTTTCTCATGCTGTGCCTGTCTACGAGGGCTTTGCCATGCCTAGCAGTATTCGCCGCATCGACGTGGCCGGCCGAGATGTGACCGAGTACCTACAGACATTGCTACGGAAGAGTGGATATGTCTTCCACACGAGTGCCGAGAAAGAGGTGGTCAGATTAATCAAGGAGAGCGTTTCGTATGTCGCTCACGACCCGCGGAAAGAGGAGAGGGATTGGGTCGGCGTCAAGCCCAATGAGAGCAAGTTTGCTGAATACGTACTTCCAGACGGCTTTAAGCTCAAGGTGAGATTCTTTCCTCAATGCAATATTCGAACGTGCTAACAAATGAAAGGTTGGTGCGGAACGCTTCAGGGCACCTGAGATCCTCTTCGACCCTGAGATTATTGGCCTTGAATACCCTGGTGTGCACCAGATTGTTGTCGACGCTATCAACCGAACAGATCTCGACCTGCGAAAATCCCTCTACAGCAACATTGTGCTCTCTGGAGGTAGCACGTTGACAAAGGGCTTTGGTGATCGTCTCCTGACGGAGCTGCAAAAACTGGCTGTCAAGGATATGAGAATCAAGATCTTTGCGCCACCAGAGAGAAAGTACTCGACTTGGATTGGAGGCAGTATTCTTGCCGGTTTGAGTACTTTCCGAAAGGTTAGTGGTATCCCTATGACTCGCGTTATCAACTTACTAACTTGCAACAGATGTGGGTGAGCATTGACGATTGGCATGAGAATCCCGACATTATCCATACAAAGTTCACATAGGCGCATCCACGTCTTGTCCTTTGAACTTGCATCTTTAGGATGCGGCCCTAACGACGATACAACCCGACGTAGACATGCGCAAGTTCGTTAGCCCTCGGTTCTTCGTCGTCTGGACCTTTACGACCGACCTTTGTGATGTCGACAAACCCGCAACCCCTCCCAACCCACTTTGTCCCGCTGCTGTTGATAGAGCGATACATGAGTCTTGCATGGAACGGAAGATTTGGCGCTGTACAGGCGTGTAGCGGTACCAGTGCAGTTGTAGACAACCTTTGCCAGATAGAGGAAGCCTAATGATACCCTGATATGTTGAAGTTGTGTCCTAGTGCTGCTTCTGTGAGGTTGTAATATACTGATTAGACAGAACTTAGCACATGTACAAGTCAAAACTGAGATGAGATGCTTAAGATTGAGTAGAAATTGATGCTTTTATAATATAGAAAAGAGCTACGCTTGGGGGTATAATAATCTTCTCCAGAAACAGACATTATACAGGCAAAGTGGGAGTCGAAGGGCAGTTTCATATCGCCAATCCCACTCATCAGTGCCAACCGTACATATCCAGGGCTTTTTGCCAACCCTTTTCCTCTGAGGTCCCCGCCTTTTTTTCTCGCCCAAATGCCAAATCGAAACCATTACCATCAACGCCGATCGCTAAGTCATGTTCTTCGTAACAAACATCTCCGTTCTCTTTCCGCTGCCAACAGCTTCTAGTCTCGGCTGAAGGTGCTGCTCACACGAGCCCACAGCTTCGTCTTGGAACTCAAAGAGCTGCTCGAGCTGGCATCAGACCCAGCATCGCTGTGCTTGCGGTGGAAGACATTGCCAGCGCCACCGATGCCGACGTGGCCAGCGGCCATTTGGTCACGGGCTGCAATGCGGTCGTACTCGTCGTCGAGGGAGACGGAGGGTTGCTCGCTGGCCCTGTGGACGTTGCCTGCCCCGCCGATGCCGCTGAAGAAACGGCGTGAGGGGACGGTTGAGCTGGTGGTGCTTGTGGTGGTGCTGGGGGTGAGGACGGTGCGAGATGAAGAGGAAGAGTCCTTCGAGGCGCGGGAGATGTTGCCGTAGCCGCCTCGACCGGAGCGGACGAAGACGTTCGTGGAGGGGGAAGGCTCGGTGAGGATGTAGCTGGGCATAGTGATGGTTGTGGTTGTGGTTGTGTGTAAGTGAGGTGAGAGTGAGTTGTAGTTGAGGTTTCTCAATGTTGGTTGACGACAACAAGAGTATGCAGGATTGCAAGAGTATGTAAGAGTAGAGCTTGTGGAGGAGAGCAGAGGATGAGAGAGGCTTTCGTGAAGGGCACAGCTTGGGTAGTTATACCTACCACTCTACCTCAACTTAAAGGGAGCCACAAGGTCACCCACTCCCAAGCCAAGCCAAACAACAGCGCAATTCTCCCCACAAATTGGACCCATGTTTATGATTTTTTTTCTTTTTCTTCTTCTCATGCAATCCTACTTATTTTCCCCCGCATTTTAGATCGATCTTGGCGTCATGTCAAAGAAAGCCGAGTCTCGCGTCGAAGCAACAGCTAAGCGCCTCGACGATGGAACTTGAACCAGCCGAGTCTAGCAAGGGGCAAAAATGGGCAGTCTCCCGATAACGTGACCAGTGGCCGCTTTGCAATTAACGGCAAACGGCGCTGTGCGTGTGATGTATCGTACCCTTTTGCTTCCGCAAGAGAAATGGCGCTTGTCACGCGGCCACCCCCAGATTTTCTCTCACCTTGTTCCTGGATGTCTAGAGTTTTTAGTATGTAAAAATTACCCCATAGAAATGGGTTGCTGCGGGTTCATTGGTTAATGTAGGGGGGGTTGCAAGGATCCACGGCTGGCATTAGCTTCATCTTGGAGACGACGTGCGTTGCGTGCTTTGGATATTGGACCAGAAGAACGCAATGTTATGCAATTCATCTCGTGATGTTGTCATGAGGGGAAGATGGAGAGCTTGGAAGCCGCGAGAACAACCTTCGATCTACAAAAAAAGTGCAGTCGTGACATTCTCCGACATCTTCTGAAGCAGAGGGGGCTAGTCGCGGCCACTCCCGCTTCCACTCTAGGTCATCTTACGTACCTCGAATCTCAAGCTCTACATACCAATAAACCCGTCTATTCACTCTGTCTACTGTTAGCGGGATCCGACATTCGCTCATGTCTGCCATCAGATCGGTTTCTATACTTAGTCTACGCCTCTTCCCCGGACATTCTCTATGATGCTCTAGGCGCTACCGAGCATAGGGTCCCTCCTGTGATGGTTGAGCTTGGCAGCATCGACTGTCCTCGCGCATCACACATACGCGGAGTCGTTTCTGCCATGGCCGTTCCCTTTAGGCAAAGCATCGAAGAGTCATAGTTAGGCGTCTGCATATGCATTTGTGTAATGTGGCAGAACCCCCCATGTTCTATTTAGAAACAGCCCAGGCCGCTTCGTCACTCCAAGGGAAATTGTGAGAAAGGTTCTTGAACAGCAAACAATACCAAATCAGCTGAGTTGACATTCCTTTGCAATACCTGTGTCTGCCACTGAGGCTGCTACTACGAAGGACGTATTGTCTCAGTCTCATGACTCCACTGCCAAACACACCGACCCTAACTATTAATGTTTCGAGTTGACAACCTGAAATCTCGAGGTCAACGTCAGATACCTATTGTGTTTCAATACTTGATACACTGCTATGCGCCCAGAACATAAGATGCTTTGAGTAGAGCTCAAGGGCGCCGACCGTGAAGGCATAGAGCAAGGGAAGGAAATCAGGTCATCTCTGCCTCATCACTTCACATTCCAGCTTAGATAAACGATAGAGAAAAACAAAAAGAATTGTCGGTAAAGGCCACAGTAGATGTAGACGTTGTGAAACCCCACTCGCATGGAGAACGAAAAGAAGGACCGTGGGTCACAAGATAGTTATATCTGTATGAGGTTGATCATTTATGCGAATCCTAAAAATACCAACCTTCGTTTGTTCAAACGCATCAAATGTCTGATCAATGGCATAATCGTATTTGGAGTTAACAGCAATACGCCGTCCTTTAGCCCAGCATAAAATCCTTGTAAGTCGCATCCAGTGGGATATACCTGTCACTGGACAGTAAACTATGAATTAATTTGTAGAACATTGTAATATTTAGCAAGAAAATAAATACCCAGCCTTCCAGGCTTCTTAGGTCAAGTATACTCCATCCAACGCCCGAGAAATCGTTTCTTTAGATTTCAAAATACAAGGCTGCAAAGACGCACAATTGTGCATGCCGGACTTCGTCTTTCGGCATCATTGGATTTATCGACCGGGATCCCTTATTTGTCCATGCTCATCCAGCCAAACATGCCACATGCCACGGATAGGACCACGAAAGTCAGGATACCCGCACCGGCCTTGTCGCCAGTGGTCAGAGGCTTGTAGTTCTTCTCGATCTTGCCGTCTCCCACGTTTCCGGCGTTGGGGTTACCCTTGGATGTACCTCCACGTTTAGCTGTGACAGGAGGAGCGGTATCCTCCATAAGCAGGGATGACACGGCAGCGAGGACGTTCATCTGTTGGCCAGCCCCGGTCTTGCCGTCAAACACGCCGCTGGCCCATTTAAAGCCACACACACGCTTGGTATCGCCACCTGTGCACTGCTTGATGGCGGCCTCGGCAGACGTTTGGAGAACCGGGAGGATCTTGGGTCTGATGAATGGAGCGAGATGAGTCGCCTGTGACATCCAGCGGTGGACATAGCCTTTGAACGAGTACATATCGGTTGTGCAGGTGTTGTGACTCTCGCAGGCAATCTCTACAGCAATATCGTTGGGGAAGAAGTTACTGATAGTGGCGTCGACGAGCTTGTCCAAACGTTCCTCCCACTTTTTCTCACCGTCGGTCTAGGAAAGTCAGTGAATTGCCCACAAACTCACACATCTCATATAAAGATTGACTTACGTAGTTGTACATGAAGGCAGCGCCTTGAAGGAAAACACCGGAATTATACGAGAATTGGGCCTTGTTGATATCGGTACAGTTCGTTTCGACGTGAGCACCGTCGTAAATTTTGTAAGATTTTGGGTCCAGGAAGCCCACACCCTCGACCCAATCCCACGTCTTCTCAGCCCAATCGAAGTAGGTCTTGTTGCCCGTATAACGAGCAAGCCTGGCACCCAGATTGAAGAAGCAACCGTTGGCGATACCTTTTTACAAGTTAGCATAGCAGTCCAGTGGGTATTGAAGAACTGGGGCAGGGGCGCTGACTGTTCTTGTAGTCGTAACCATTGTTAGTTCGAGGAATCTGCCATCGAAGGCCACCGTTGCAAGTCTTGTCGTGTCGATCAGGATTGGCTTGGGTGTTGAAGACAGCCTGCGCGAGAGCAAGCCAGCCAGGCTTGTCTGAAGGAGGATTGGGGAAGGCCAACTCAGCAGCCAACATGGCCGACATGCCCCAGAAGCCTTGATCGTCGTTTCCGAGAGATAGAGTGACGTTGTTGGGTTGGTAATCCTGGTCGTCACCAACTTGAAACTGCATACCCTGCATCACCAAGTCGTTGTATTTCGTATCGCCGGTGCACTTCCAGTAATCCATATAGGTCCCCCACATCGCACCGCCTTCCCACCAGTAGTAGTCACCATTAGGAGGAGGACCGGGCAAAATGCCAGGAATACCACCTGGGTCGTTTCCGTGGTAGTATTCAATCAGATCAGCAGCGAGTTGCTTGGCTGACTTCTTAATGTCATCTGTGCAGCCGAAGTTAATACACGTTTACCTTCAAGCCAACAGTTGGGAATGCACACCTTTAGATGCGATGCTGTAAGGCGACTGAGCGTTGACGAGGCCTGTAGAGGCAAGAAGCGCAACGGCGGCGCCCGCATAGTAGAAAGACTTCATCGTGGGCAGATCGAGCGAAAGCGAACGAGCGTCGAGTGAGCGAAAGATGATCGGCGTCAAAGAACGAGCGTTGAGGGCGCCCAGTGAGGGCTCGGTCGGGGAGAAGTAGCGAGCTGTGATGCAAAAAAGGCGATGCTTATTATTAAAAAGCCGATCAGTCAAAGAGAAAAGAGCCAGCAGAGGTAAGAGAAAAGACGTAGAGTCTGTATTGGATGAAGGTGTTGACGAAGAGGTCAAGGTGCCAAGGAAAAGAAATGGAAACGGGCGACGGGGGTTGGGCCTTGGGCTGGGATATGCAGCATGCTTGAGAATACGGAGACCTACCGCAAGGTACCGACCGTATCGCAATTAAAGGGAGCGAAAGAGGGAGGGAGAAACACGAGCTAACCAATGAGATTGCCAGTGGATCTGGGAGAAGGAGGGTGACACGGCTGATTGACTGGCTAGACTGGCTAGACTGGCCAGAACGGAGTGCGCGAGAGCCGGGAACCGTCGCATCAAGGCGTCAGGTACTTGGACTGTAGCTATTTTTTCCCTGCTGGCGGGGGGGTTACGCATTGGAGTCCATGCAATGGATACGGAGGCTTCAGGGGTTGGAAGTGTTTTGAGCTGACAGACAATCTTTTGTTTCGATCTTGCATCACTGCAGTTACGTTACTCAACCGTATTGCTCTTCAATCTATTTCTACTCACTGTAGAACACTCGCTCATACACTGTTTACTTTCTCGGCCGTTGAACTTTGCAACACAGAGTTTCCGCCGTTGTTAAGAATGGTCCCCATTACAACGTACGACGCGCATCCATTCTTTACCGCAGTAGAGGAGCCCACTTTTGCAGGGCTATTCCCAGATTCCATACTAGGTCTCTTCACAAGGAGCGTTTCTTGTTACTTTCTTTGGCCTTGTCTGATGAGTTTCCGCAAGACACATGTCGTCGGTTTCCTCTTCCTCGCCAAGGCGCTTATCGGCACACTTAACCGATTCGCGACCCAGGGTCTGGCATGCCAAGATGCCCAGAACCCAGAATAACCTGTCCCGTCTGTAGCCTGTAGCGTTTCGCGTGGCCTCGCGGCTCGGCGCCGATGATTGCTGCAGCGTACACAGGCTCACGTGATCCGTATTTCCGTCCCTTCGGGTTTAGCAACCATGTGTATCTCACATCTTGCAAAGCTCATGGATGTGATATAAGTGATCGGCACCCTTGTACAAGAGCTCGACCCATTTACTACTCCATGTTCTCCAGTTACTTTATCTCGAAGGATCGAGACAGTGGGGAACTGGGCCGAACCAACTTCGCCCATGAAAATCCCCCAGAAATTGTATGACGGACCCAGTAATTCAAATGAACTGAGCGCAGTGATCGACTTCATCGAGCTGCATTCGGACCGAGTTTGGGCGTGTTAGTGATATGAGGCTCAAACCCTTTTATTTTCCTACACGGTGAGCATGAACAATTCCAGCGAGTATTCTTTATCGATCGCATACGTGTAGACCTGGAACAAATATCTGATGCCTGGTATCAGTTAAAGCGGAGTATATACTGGTTTGTAGAAGCATATTTATTAATGCTTTTCATTTATGTTTGCGCCTAGCTCAACAATTATTACCAGCAAGAATGGCTGCACTAGCTGGCGTTGTTTCCAAATGATGGTAGGTGTTTAGACTTGTTCGTGAGTAAAGCCACTTGACGACTTGGAGAAGCAAACAAAAAGGACTTGAAATGTGGCACGTCAAAAATCAAATACTAGACTGATCCGGTCTCCTGTACAATCATTTTATGACTTGGTGCTGATTGTTCAAAGTGTGTAATGGCCTTATAGGATATCAGGCCACAGCATCTTGCTATGCAGTGAGACTTACATACCTAGTCAATGGCATAACGATATTGGAGTATAGTGAGTGGCGTTCATCATGATCAGCAGTCTGACGCGGTGGTAGAAAGCGCACACATACCTAGGGGGGAATATTGAACTCGAAAGCCTATTTATACTGACCGAAATTCATCAAAAGGCCTCTTGCAAACCCTATCTTAGTCTTGTTTCCCAACAGGCTGTGCGCTCTCTCAGGACTTCACCATGATCATTGTATGAGAAAGAATGCATTCAGACTAACCTGTCACGGAATACGTTCATGCCCATGTATCATGCTGAATAGTGCTAGTTTCCGATAGTAACACAAACATAATATCTTGGAAACAAACCTGGATAGTCTCCCTTAAGGGCCGGATTTCATGAATACAGCCGCTTAAGAGCCACACCGCTGTCTGCCACAATATTGCAACAGCCGTCACCGCTCTTGACCATATAGAACTTGTTGCATTCGCTAACCATGCCGTCTTGCTTTGGAGTTGGCATTGCGCCCGTTTCTACAGGGTGCGTTTTGGTCTGCTCTAGCTTTGTGCTTGTAATACTGCGGCCAACACCCACGCAGACACAACTCTTAGGGAAAAGCCCTGAAAAATCCTTTTTGACGGCGGGATTCCATTTGTAAAAGTCTGAAAGGTCGGCGTTGTTCTCTGAAGCAATATTGTAACAGCCATCGCCACCATTGACAAGGTAGAAGTTTCTACAAGTCTGACTCCATGTCATCCTGAATATGCGTTAGCGGTCTCGATTGAAGGCTTGGTCTATCCCTTTGCTCACCTAGATAGGAAGTGGTGTCGGGGCCCCGTTACACCCAGTGTTAGTAGCCATGTTTGTGGACGTCTGAGACGTTGTCAAGAGCCTCTATGTTGCTACAGTCACGGTTCGTACTCATATTCCATAAGATCTGCTGTGCCATGGAGAAGCTTGAGTTATGTGCCTGTACCACATCCAGCAGGTGTCGCTTTTGAGCTCGATCTGAAAAGTACGCGACATATACTCAGAGGAAGACTGTTCTGAGGTAGGCCCGTCAGTCTTCTTGGACCACTGGTTAATTACCGGGATACAGAAGGCTTTAGACTTTCCATCTCGAAGACATGTGTAGTTGTAAGTGAACAGCAGCTGGTCTACGTTGTAGATAGCGGGAGACTTCTGTCCATCCATCAGGAAAGCCTCATTGGAACAGGACTGGATCTGAGGAACGAAAAGTCTTTAGAGACTTGTAAAAATCATCGGTGCAAAAAGAAGTCAGCTGATCGCGTGTTGGGAATGTGCCATCAAAAGCTACTCCCCCAAGACCTGCACTGCACTCAGCCGTTTCATTGAACGTCGGCGAGGTGTGAGGAAGACATCTCGGATAACAGTTGTCTCGGTAGAGAATCTGGAATATGTCCTGTGCAGCGTGGGCTCATTCAAGATGCCGGCCTCCTGTGAGAAATGAATACATATGAGATCCATTGAAGACGATTTTGCCTTGAATGCCCAGTTTCCGAGTATAAACCCACTCTCGATTCGACAGTTCGTAGGATATATTGCTATGAAGGGATCTAGGAGCCTGCTCAGCAAAACTAACAACCAAGAACGCTGAAGTGAACGACCAACCAAAACCCCAGCAATCATAGATGCGCATTTAGTGGGGGAACTGTGCTAGAGCAGGTCTTGATTCAGGAACAAGCTCGGGTCGGCAACACTTTAACCCATTCTCGGCTCCGTTGGCCAATCAGCGATTGGACCCTGACGACGCCAGCTTCAGGAGACGGTTTTAGTTGCCGTAAGCTGTCCTTTCTGATTGCGGCTGTCAAGCGCAACGAAGCGACGACATCAATAATTCTGTTCTCGTTCCCCAGAAACTTCGTGGTCGGCACCCGAACGAAACAGCTCCAAGACCACTGAAACCGGTTCCAATTGGTTTCCTGTCCTTCAGCCTTTTTCCCCCCGAGGCATGCGCATTTGATGTCGATCTAGTGGCGCTCGATTATAGCTTGCGACGAAGCATCGAAATCTTGTGACATACGACGGCCTACGACATCGACACGGTTTGCATTGTATATGTTCGAGCTAGCAGGACTAGGAGATTTCAACAATGATGAACGGCATGGAAAAGTCCGGTTATGATGAGGACAAGTTTGGCCCTAAGGAGGGGAGCTTGGTCAGCGCCTTCGATGCGTTCCGTATGTCTCATCTTGCCGCTCGTTTCTACGTGCGCTAACTCTCGCCAGCCAAGTCAAAGCCACAATATATCCAACGAACCTCAGGAGGTGGTAAATGGACAGTCGCAGTGTCCATCATCTCACTTATTCTTATTTGGGGTGAACTCGGCCGCTGGTGGCGTGGCGCTGAGTCTCACAACTTCGAAGTCGAGGCTGGCGTCTCGCGAGAGTTGCAAATCAACCTGGACATCGTTGTCAAGATGAAGTGCAACGATATTCACATTAACGTTCAAGATGCTTCGGGCGATCGAATTATGGCGGCTAAGCGCCTTCGCACCGACGGGACTCTTTGGTGGCAATGGGCCGACGACAAGGGCATTCACAGGCTTGGACGGGATAATCAAGGACGAATCAGCACCGGACAAGGATATAATGAACCAAAGTATGAGGACGAAGGTTTTGGTGAGGAACACGTTCACGATATCGTTGCGCTCGGAAAGAAGAGGGCCAAGTGGGCGAAGACCCCCAGATTCAAGGGTCCTGCCGACAGCTGCCGCATCTATGGGAGCTTGGATTTGAACAAGGTGCAGGGTGATTTCCACATCACTGCTCGAGGTCACGGTTATATGGGCAATGGCGAGCATCTCGACCACAGCAGTACGTCCAGCGGATGAATAGTCCATATCGTGTACTAACGGTTTCGTAGGGTTCAACTTTTCGCATATTATCTCGGAGCTCTCCTACGGTCCATTCTACCCCTCGCTCGTCAACCCCCTCGACGGTACCGTCAACACAGCCCCTGGTAACTTCCACAAGTTTCAGTACTACCTTTCTGTTGTGCCGACCGTGTACAGCGTCAACTCCAGGTCTATCCTCACCAACCAGTACGCCGTGACGGAGCAGAGCAAGGCGGTCGACGAGCGATACATCCCCGGTATTTTCTTCAAGTACGACATTGAGCCAATTCTGCTGACTGTTCACGAGAGCCGTGACAGCATCATCAGTTTCTTGGTCAAGATCATCAACATCATGAGCGGTGTTTTGGTCGCCGGACACTGGGGCTTCACAATCAGCGATTGGGTTCATGATGTCATTGGCCGAAGAAGACGCAGCGGCGGCGGAGTTGGTGTGTTGGGAACGAAGGAAGGTTTCGATCAGTAGATGTGTCGGATGGGAGATAGGTTATGAATTGCATGTAGCATAAAGACACCGCCAAAGAGCCAAGCAGAAGAAATTATGGCCTGGGATTCATGTACGGTGAAGATTATGGAGTTTAGGTGAAACATGGGAATCTGGCTTTAGCATAAGACAATTGATTACAGACGTACGCGCAATAATTGGCTGGTGCTATGAATTTGATGGGTTGATTGGTGTGTCTACATAGTAAATATATTTTGCCCTGTAAGTGGTTACTCTTTGGCTTGTTGATAACCTCCTGTATGCATTCGACCTATACTGAGGGAATTTGCACACCAACACCTCGCCTATTCAACAAAGAAACAACATGGTGTTGAGCAGCGTCGTGTTCAAAATGCCGCCATGCTGGTATGGGAAAGACAGAAATATGGAACATTCCAGTCATGGGAACACAACGGCACTACAGAAAAAGCCCATCAGACGGGGGACCCTTCGAGACGGGGCGGTAGTGCATAAATGCGTGTAATTAAGGCTGTGATCGTTTCTGTCAGCACCGTTGTCCATGTGCCCCGACAAAGAGAGTCTGGTGACTCAAACTCAAGGCCTGCGTAATCAATTGACCCTGGCAAACGGAGACTCATCAGTCGATGACTGTTGCCATGATTGATTGTGTCTCTTAGCTTTTTCTTTATTCTTTAGTTACTTTTTCTTTCCCGGGCTTAGACTCAGGTGAGGCGAAATGACTCCGCTGGGAGAATAACAACCAAGATGTCCATTGTCAACGGGGCAAGGGTTGAAGAGGTGGGGTTTTCCATTAACAGCCTATGACGACACATGAGAGCAGCCTGAGTGGGGTTTGTCAAGATGCTGCATCCATGTTGACAATGATTTGCTCGGCCAAGGTCAAGGTTCGGGACGTCTAAGGGAAACCTTGGTTCACTCATTCTTGGTCCATATTTCACTCTTGTAGGCTGTTTCTTTAGAGCTGATGAATGAGGGAAATGTCCCTGTCGATGAACACCGGGCCTCGGTACAAGGGCGAACAAGGTTGTGGTTGTGGTAGTGGGCTTTTTAGATCCCGCGATGAAGGGTACGGTACTTGACAGTGACCAAGCCAAGTGAGCAGCGCCGTGTGATTTGACTTTGATCAAGTTTGTCGGGCTTTTGAACTCTGCCGAGACAAGCCTGGGTTGGAGAAATGGTCTGGATCTCTTGGACTCGAGACGGGCGTTTGCATTTCACGAACGGGTTTAGTGTAACAAGGGTTGAAAGAGGAATCTCTGACATGGCACAAAGAAGTGTCATTGACGGCTGGCTGCTGATGACTGTTTGGTCGGCATATTTGGACTGGATGAGTCAATGCGCTATGGTGATGACAATTCATGAAAACAGACTCGCGGTACTCCATATGACTTGTGGATCTCCGGGTGGTATTTTGGGCATAAACTAACACTCGAGTTTGGTGGGAACCTGGTGACCTTTCTAGATCCAAGAAAATACCCGAGATAGCCCAGAACAGAAACAGAAGCAGAAGCAGAGTCTTCCATTTCCAAGAGAGCGCAGAATCTTGCTATCTTGGTTGTATTGGATGGCTTGGTCCAGGCCAAGGCTTGATTGGCCTTGCACTCAACGCCCAGCATCAGCCGGGCAGAACAAGAGACCTTCTGCCACCCCATCTCCACGACTTGTCCAATCCCGTGCCATCCTCTACTGCACCAGCAGCATCATCTTCCATCATAGCCATCTCGAACCCCTGTCGAGGACCGGGATGCCCACTGAACTTTAAGGGATCCGCGCACATGCTGAGCCCAGTTGTAGGTGCTGAAGCAAGCCCAGCCATTCTGACTGAGTGCCCGGTTCTAAGTGCAGTTTCCTTCTTTCCTTGAGGTTCCGTCATAGCTCATCTTAGGCTACTTCCCAGCTTCCCCTCTCCACAAACCACTCCTCCCTCTTTCTCTCTCATACAAGCCTTCATAGATCTCGCTGTTGATTTCGCGTTAGGCGTTCTCTCTCCAACCTCTGGATTTTCTCCCTCTGAAACGAAAGCGATTCTCCTCTTTTAACCCTACAGTAACTATCGTACAGCCTTACACCCCCTGTCACACCCCGCGATGGGTGACGTCTACAGAGACTCTCGCGCATATCGCGACCGTGAGTGGGAGCGGGACGATGGCTCCTCAGGCGACGAGCGTTATCGCAAAACCACAATCCGACGATATAAAGTCGCCCCCAGCAGGTCTGACCGTTACGACCGATCTTCCGAATTTGATGATAGCCGTTCCCACGCCTCTCGTTATGGCCGCGCTTCAGGCGAGTTAGCTGAACAGGATCGACGCTCTTACGCCCCGGATCGCCCTCGCTCTGCCTTTGAGGGAGCCGCTTCGCATGCCAGCTTCCACGAGGACCGTGGCCGAGACACAGCTCCTCGATCCTTCATTTACGAGAAGGAAATCGAGCGAGAAACTTATCCTCCGCCCCCGCCTATGCCGATGCCTGCGCCCTCTCAGGCAGGTGACCGATCTCGGGCGCCAGTTTATGCAGAGACCAAGGAAGTTGAGCGTGATTGGGAACGACGATCGCGCTTCGATGCTCTATTCGACGACGATGTCAAAGTTGAGAACCAAATGGTGAGGACTGAACGCCGCGATAATGGTGATTATCGCGTCGAGAAGCGAGTGGAGGAACACATCGACGACACTCACGGCTGCGATGTCGAGCGATACCGCAAGGAAACGGAATACTACATCCCTTACGACCCTCCGCCTCCGCCAGCTCCTGTTATTATCCGACAACGCGCACCTGAACCGCAGAAAATCATTGTCCAAGAAGCTCCTACACCGGCACCCGTCGTTATTTCTCCTCGCGTGCAACAACAGCCTGGCGTGGTTGTCATTCGCGAAAAGGAACCTGAGAGACAGCAGATGGTCAGAAGGGAGCATCGACACGAACACCGACATGAGCACCGGAGTGAGCACCGACATCGCCCCGCAGAGGAGGAATATTATTATCGCCACGAACATCGGGACTCCCGTGGAGAACGTGATTTTGCCATTGAGCGATATGATCGCAGACGCCGTGATTATGGCCATTACAGTGATGACGATGACTACTACATCCGACGCAAAGTTGTTCGTCGCCGTGAGGGTAGCGAAAGCCCACACCATAGACGTCATCTGGCAGAAGGCGCTCTCGCTGGTGCTGGTATTACGGCTCTTCTCAATGGCCGCCGCGATAGCTACGGCGAATTGCCCGAGAACCGTGGACGAAAGGTTATTGCTGGAGCTGCTCTGGGCGCACTCGGTACCGAGGCATTGCGAAGAGCTCGCAGCGCTTACGGCGACCGATGGCATGACGACGATGGTTCTCCCGACCGTTCCTCTAGGCTCAAGCAGGGTCTTGGAATTGCTGCTGTAGCTCTAGCTGCTGCCGGTGCCGCCAAATACTATCAGTCCAATAAAATTGAGAAGGAAGAGGCGATTCGGGGCAGAAGCCGCCGCCGTGGTTATCATTCCGATGACTACTCGCGCTCTCGTTCGCGCTCCATCATTCGAAAAACCACGACCAAGACCAAGAGCACCAGCCGTCGCCGCAGTCTCTCAACTGCGGCTAAGGCGGCTTTGGGTACTGTTGCTGCTGCAGGTGTTGCGAAACATCTACGCAATAGATCTAAATCTCGAGGCCGCAGCAGCAGTAGGTCAAGCAGCTCGCGCAGCCGATCAAGGAGCCGCAGCAAGTCTAAGCTCCGCCGCGGTGCTGAGATCGCTGGCGCAGCTGTAGCAGCCAAGGCGGCGCACCATGTTTGGAAGAAGCGCAAGGATAAGAAAGATGATAGTGATAACAGCAGCGATGATGAATACTACCGACGAGGCCCATCGAGGAGCCGGAGCCGAAGCAGGTCCAAGGCCAGATCCATTCGTTCAGAGCGCGGGACTGATCCTGAGCTAGGCCCCGTAGTTGAATACGGAACCGATCCCCTACCACCCGCTGCAGCATCGCGGGGCTACGAATCCGAAGCGGAGGCAAGACGTCGACGCCGCAAACCACGCGGCCGTAGCCGCTCCGCATCGTCTGCCGGTTCTGACCATGACCGTAAACGCAGCAGAAGCCGCCTCAGGGCTGCGGCAGCCGCAGGAGCCGCAGCCTTCGGTATTAAAGAATACAAAGATAAGAAGGACAGAGAGAAGAGAGAGCAGCGTTCTAGGGAACGGCGACTTGAGCTAGAACGGGAACGTGAGCGAGAGGATGAGCGAGACCGTCGTGGTCGAGCTACCAGATCTCCTTCGCGAACCCGGTCTCAAAGCCGCTCCAGGAAACGTGAGCAGTCCTTGCGTGACCAAGATTGTGATGACTGACCACCATTAAACAGGCTATGATGACTATGACGACCGTCGACCACACTCACCACCAATGGCATCTGGTGGTGCCGGCTTCCCACCTTATCCTATGGATCCTTCTCCCTCGCCTGGAGCGCCTTATAGTAACTTCCCCAACCGTTCGGGTGAATTTCAGCCGTATGTTCCTCAGGATTATACAGGCTATCCTCCACCACCCCCTGGACCTCCTCGAGGGCTTTCGACCGGACCTACTAGCTACCCTCCGCCGCCAGGACCTCCTGGGCCACCTCCTCCTCCAGGACCTCCAGGACCTCCACCTGCTGGTGGCCCACGACCGCCTGACAATGTGAGTAATCCTGTCCATAACCTCGGCTCAAGAGGCCTTGATGAGGGTGCGTCCGACCGTAGTGGGAGGGTTGTTGGATCAAGACATGGGACTGAAGCTGACTTCGCAACAGCTAGCCTAATGGACTCATCTGACGAGGAGCACCCGGCCAAGTCGGTGATGTTCGGCCCATTATCGCCCAAGAGTTCCATAACAATGAAACAACATCGCGCAGAAGCGGCAGCCAAAGAGGAAAAAGAGAGGCAAGAACAAGAGGCCCACGACATACTCCAAGGCCTTGTGTCTGCTAAGCCACGCTCGAAGTCGTTGGATATCGACTCCTATTTTGACCGGAGACACCGACATCTAGATGACGACTCCAGCTTGGATGAGCCTATTGAAGTTCTGCCTGATCGATTTGACAGACATGGCAGGCCATTGGATGGACGATCTGCTAAAAATCGTGGTTGGACACGCAGACAGGGTGATTTTGAGTACACGCCCAAGCACAAAGACGACTGGGATATCAAGGGTGCATGGCAAGTGGCTGGGACGGATGGTCAAGCTGTGGATCAGATCGTCCGTGGTGTAACTGGAGTACTTGCAGGCAAAGGCGGCTGGCTTGGTTTACTTGGAAATGTTCTTGGCGGACTGCAGGAGCCAGAGCGACAAGAGACTATAGACGATGGGCGTCACGAAGAAAGGAGGCGCAGAAGGAGACATCGGGATTAATGACGTTATGATTGCGAACGTGATCTGAATGATTTCTTTGGTTGGACAAGGGTAATGGTTTTGAACTTTAACTTATGATATGATGTTACGATTACTTATACATTACGGCCAATATAGAGAAATACGGTTGATACTGTTTATGGTATTTATGATGTTTGCGATGTTTATGATATCCTTGCTTTAACCGGATTTCCATCTTGATAACTGGAAACCGGTTTATGTCTTAGCTAATAATTACCATGAGTAAAAGATGAATATGGGATCAAGCTGCACGAGCAGCATCACAACCATGCTCGCACATGCAGCTGTAAGATGCGGCGTTCAGTACGCCACGGCATTTGCCACAAAGAATAAGGTATTTGTCTGTCTTGTAGTCCGTGTCTTTGACTGTAACAAGGTAGACATCTGAGCGAGAGATTTCTACCACGTCGGAAGTAGACGTGTTTGGTGTTGAAGAGGGTGTGTTGATGGAGGAAGTGTTTGAGTTTGAACTAGACATGGTCTTGAACTTCAAAAGAGTGTTATGATCATGGCGGTATAAAACAAGATTAAGGGAGAGAGAAAGGAGAAGAGGGAAAGGAAAAGAGAGACTGATGTGACTTCACTGTTACTTGTTGGATTTATATAGTTTTGGGTCTGTGATAACCTGGTTTCTTCACTGGATTAGGCTTTATTAGTTGCACGCATGCTGTAGAAGTTTCGGTTAATATGACGCTAGAACGCTTGATGAAGATGTTTTTATTAACTAGTCTGTGATAGCGAGATACGAGCTGCTAGTGTTGGTTACTTGTATGTGCTTGGAGTGTTCTGGGGGTTTCGTTATAAATCGATGTAACAGGAAAATGTGGGTCTCGATCATTTTTATTGCCGCCGTTGGAGGTTATAGAAGAACCTCACAAATTCTAGACCAACCAACTTTCATAGTGTCTATAACATGCGAAGCATGCAAGTGGTATTCTAACATATCTCAACTGTACATAACGTGACCTCCTCTTGATAAATTCATCCTTCCAACTCCCCACCGCCGACGCCAATCATCGCTCTTTCATTAAAGCTCATCATGAGCGTGCTCTGGCACTGGTCTTCCGCTGTCTTTTTGCAGATCGACGCCGTTCTTGAGTCGCCACTTCTCCCACAGACTCCAGAAATCACTCTCCATGTTGGTGTCCATCTGGTCGGGTAGCACAACGGCATATTCAACGTACAGGTTTCCGAATTCAGTCTTGTGGTAGACACTGTCGCCGTCCTCGTGCCAGATAGGCATGCCCTCTCCAGCGACGGTTTCGATTTGACCTGGTTGAATTACCTGACCACGGGGTCGACTTAAGCGAACGACGTGGTTGTCGAGATGGGTGAGGTTGCGAGTCCATCCGCCCATCCAGGCCTCGCGAAGAGAAAGGAGCTCTGTCCAGTACAGATCATCGCCCTTGCGACGGAAGAATGCGCCATCAACCTTCTCGGGGTTCTTGTCATATGAGGGAGCCTGCTCAGTTAATGTCACCAGCAAGTCGCCAGGTACCCAGTCAGGACTCTCATCAGCTTCGTTCTCGTAGACCAGACGGGTGTCGCGAGCGGCTCCACGCTGGATGTTGAGCTGTACGGTTGTAGCCTTCTTCTCGACCCGTTGGCCCTGGCACACAGTACACTTGTGCTTTATGTTCTTGCCTCTACCGCCACAGGCATCGCATCGTTGCTGGAACTGCTGGAACATGCCCGGGGCAAGCTGGCGCTTCATGAGGCGAATACCGTGGCCACCGCAGGTTTGACAAGTGTCGACTTGGCCATCTGCACTTCCACTGCCCTCACAGGCTTCGCAGATGTGTTGCTTGTTCCAGGAGAATTCGGTGGTGGCGCCATTGTAGAAGTCGCGCAGGGAGATCTCAACACGGACTTCGACGTTGTGGCCTCGGGGTTCGCTGGATCCGCGTCCGAAGTGGCCGTGACCGCCGAAGAAACGGCTGAAGAGGTCGAAAGGATCATGGCCACCACCACCTCCTCCTCCCTGGCGGCGCTGTTGGACACCGTCGTGTCCGTACTGGTCGTAGACCTTGCGCATTTCCTCGTCGCTTAGGACATCGTAGGCTTCGGAGACTTCGACGAACTTGTCGTGCGCTGTATCGTCGCCGCTGTGGGAGGTTAGTATAGAGATTCAAGCGGAGGGTACATGGAGGGGCATACGGGTTCTTGTCTGGGTGGAACTTCTTGGACAGTTGGCGATATGCTTGCTTCAACTCCTTGCCCGTAGCCTTTCTGTTAACACCCAGAATCTATGTGGGTGTCAGTTTCTGAAAATTTAGACTTGCGTTGGACATGGTGTACCTTGTAGTAGTCTTCGGCGCATACAGCTAGCTGGACCAGAGCTAGGAGGACCACGAGGGCCACTGTATGGAATAACATTGTGTCGCTTCCAATAGATTATCAAAATCTGGAAAGAATAAAAAAAGAAGAGAGACAGGAGGTTTTTCTTGTAATGAGAGACGAGATTCAAAAGCGTTTCGAAAAGAGGGAAGAAGTCTAATGAACCGCCAGAGAACAAAGAACTCGCCTCAAGCCTGCGAAACACCAGCGTGTTATCAATGCCTGTTTGCTACACTCTTTAGGAAACAACAGAAAGCCTATCGCACGTACCCCTGCCAAGTGGCTTCTTATCGGGAGCCTATAATTGGTGCCGAAACATGGCAGCCCCGGATTATCTTTTCTCCAGCTCTGGGCTGAACGTCAAGTTTAGCCTGCATCTGTCGCATCCAAGCTTCTTCTGCCTGGGGCTGTCCATCTGCCTTCGCGTCATATTCCTGGATCCTTTTACCGGCTCTAGGTGTAGATTGACGACGGCGATTTCCTACTATCGCAAAAGCCCAGCAATTCAAAATGAGCTCCAAAAAGTACGCCTTTCTACCTATGGAACAGGATGAGGTGGGTCCTCAGAAAGTTACCAAGGAGAAGAAACACAGACATCGACATCGCGACCGAGATCGTGACGACAAGTCAACCTCCCGACCCTCCAAATCTCGACGCGAACGTAGTCGCTCAAGGTCTGCAGGCCGAGGATCATCACACAATAGTCGCCCTAAGCAATATCGACGACGCGATGACAAGGCCGACGACTTTGATGATCGATGGGGCGATGAGGAGCCGCCGTCCGATGGACCCGAGGAGGAGGAGGAGGAGGAGGACGAACCCGAGTTTGAAGAGTCAGCAACCAAACGAGTCAAGCTGAGCCACGATGAATCAAAGGACGAAGACTTATCCGATGGCGCAAAAGAGGAATTGGAACGGAGAAAGGACATTGAAGAGCGCGAGGCTTTTGCAAAGCGCCTCAGGGAGAAGGACAGCAAAAAATCAAAGAAGGACGAGAAAGACGGAGAATCTTCATCAAGAAGGAAACTTGCTGAAGACGCCGAAGCCCGAAACCAGGCACTACCCGATATTCGAGAACGATCGCGACAGGAATACCTCAAGAAACGAGAGGCCGAACGACTCGCCCTTTTACGGAAACAGGTTGCAGAGGAGACAGCTGAACTAAGGAGCGGTGTGCGACTGTCAGAGAAGGAAAAGGCCGAGTTTGCCAAAAACAGAGAGATTCTGCGCTTGGCTGAGGAGCGCCTCAAGATTGACGATCATCGCGATGGATACTACATGCCTGAAGATTATATCACCGAGAAGGGAAAACTTGATCGAAAGAAGAAAGAGGACGCACTCTACAAGCGATATGTCGAGAAGGACGAGTTCGGACAGGAGAAATTTGTTACTGAGCATGATGAGTGGGAGCGAGAACAAGCGTCAAAGGCTAAGGCGCAGATTCAGCGTGCTGAAAGGGAAAATGAAGACTACGACTATGTCATGGATGATACGCAGTATATCCAGTGGAATCTGGATTCGCGTTTGCCCGGTGATGATCAGAAATTGACCAAGGAACAACAGTTTCTCGAGGCGCAGATTGATGCAGCTGAAAAGAAGGCACTGTCGATCCAAGAAACGAGAAAGAACCTGCCGATTTATCAATACCGAGATGAGTTCCTTGCTGCATTGGAGCAGTATCAGGTGCTCGTTATTGTTGGAGAGACTGGTAGTGGAAAGACGACTCAGCTACCACAGTATCTTCACGAGGCGGGTTACACCAAAAATGGCATGAAGGTGGGATGTACGCAACCTCGACGAGTGGCGGCCATGAGTGTGGCCGCTCGTGTGGCAGAGGAAGTGGGCGTCAAGGTCGGTAATGAAGTCGGATATACCATTCGTTTCGAGGACTGCACCAGCGACAAGACTGTTCTCAAATACATGACTGATGGCATGTTGCTACGAGAGTTTATGACAGAGCCAGATCTTGCGGGATATTCAGCGCTGATGATCGATGAGGCTCACGAACGTACTGTGCATACTGATATCCTGTTGGCGTTGATCAAAGATTTGTCGAGAGAACGACCCGATTTAAAGCTGCTGATTTCATCGGCTACCATGAATGCTGAAAAGTTTGCACAGTATTTTGACGATGCGCCTATCTTCAACATCCCTGGTCGACGATACCCAGTTGACATCTACTATACTCCTGCACCCGAAGCGAACTATCTGGCCGCAGCCATTACAACGACATTCCAGATTCATACTACCCAGCCCAAGGGTGATATCCTGATTTTCTTGACCGGCCAGGACGAGATTGAAGCTGCCGAGCTTGAGATTGCAGAAACGGCGAAGAAGCTCGGTAGTCGCGTCAAGGAACTTGTCATTTGCCCTATCTATGCCAACTTGCCATCTGAATTACAGTCAAAGATCTTTGAACCCACACCAGACGGCGCTCGCAAGGTTGTGCTGGCCACCAACATTGCCGAAACCAGTTTGACCATTGATGGAATTGTTTATGTCATTGATCCCGGTTATGTCAAGGAGAATGTCTACAACCCTGCAACAGGCATGTCCAACCTGGTTGTTGTTCCTTGCTCGAGAGCGTCTGCGAACCAGCGAAGTGGCCGAGCCGGTCGTGTAGGTCCAGGAAAGTGTTTCCGTCTATATACCAAGTTTGCTTATATGAACGAAATGGACGAATCAACTACACCCGAGATTCAACGGACAAACTTGAACGGCGTTGTGCTGCAATTGAAATCCCTGGGCATCAATGAGTTGCTTGATTTCGAATTCATGGATCCCCCGCCCACGGAAGCTCTCATTGGCGCGCTGAACCAGCTGTTTGCCTTGCAGGCCTTGAACCATCGTGGAGAGCTGACCAAGCTCGGGCGACAAATGGGCGAATTTCCTACAGACCCTATGCTTGCCAAGGCTGTACTGGCTGCGGATAAGGAGGGATGTGTGGAGGAGGTCCTGTCTATCGTGTCGATGCTCGGCGAAGCTTCTGCGCTGTTCTTCCGACCCAAGGATAAGAAGATTCATGCTGACAGCGCCCGAAACCGATTCACAATCAAGGACGGTGGCGATCACGTAACGCTTCTCAACGTGTGGAATCAATGGGTTGACAGTGACTTCTCCCCAGTCTGGGCCAAGGAGAACTTTTTGCAACAGCGTTCACTCACAAGAGCACGCGACGTGCGCGACCAGCTAGCAAAGCTCTGCGAACGTGTCGAAGTCGCGCCCTCTACCTGCGGCGCCACCAACCTCCGTCCTATCAAGCGAGCCATTACAGCCGGCTTCTTCCCCAACGCTGCACGACTGCAGAAGAGTGGCGACAGCTACAGGACGGTCAAGAACAACACGACTGTATGGATCCACCCAAGCAGCGTGTTGATGGCTATTGACCCGCCGGAGAAAATGGTGGTGTACTTTGAGCTTGTGCAGACGACCAAGGAGTACATGCGTAGCGTGATGCCGATTGAGCCCAGATGGCTGGCCGAGTTGGCGCCGCATTTTCATAAAAAGAAGGATGTTGAGGAGATGGAAGAGAAGAAAATGCCTAAGCAAAGGTCATGATGATATAGATTTAACGCCTGCATATCCTGAATATAGCAAATTCCAGATTCTTCCTTAGTATATCGGTCCTACTCCCACCAAGAAGCCTTTGGTTTAGACTGCTCAGCCTCTTATTCAGCATCCTTGTCAGGCACCCATTCGTAGAGAATGTCTGTCCTCATGGTGTACTTGGTTCCCTTGTTTACCAACGCTCCCTCATGAAAAAGTCCTTTGTGCTGAAATATCAGGACACTGCCAGCCTTGGGGTTAACATCAACTCTGTTCTCCCCTTTCCTATCAAGAAATGAAGTTGCGCCACCTTGGAGCTCTGATGTAGGATCATTTTCAACAGAGTCGTTGAGGTAGAGATGGAAAGTGTAGAAGGTCTCGAACCTCCTGCCAGGACCTTCATTATAGTAAAATGCGCCATCACAGTGGGCTGAAGCAGTTTTAACGATGCACTTGTGAGAAGAAAAGGTTGACTTACGCTTGAAGAACTGCCCGGGTGAATACTTCAGGAATCGCATTCTGTTGTTGAAGCGACTGAAGACCCATTTCCCGCCTTTGATGTAAGGATGAGGCGGGGCAACTGCCAGAAGATCACGCAGCCCTTCAGATAGAGCACAGCGCTCCCATAGACGATCAACAAGTGTCTGCTGATCCCAGATGATGCGGTCGCTCGCCCGATATCCCGGCGCCGGAGCCTCCAGCCCTGGCCCGGCACTCACCATAGCGGGCCTCCACGCCGACGCACTCTCATCAGCGCGCGGCACCGACGCCTCGGCTAGCGAAAGAAGCTCACGGCATTCATCAGGCGTGAGGACATTATGCAGAACGACAGCGGTGTGGCCGTCGTACTGAGGAAGGCAAGACTTGGCAAAGTCGATATGGTGTGCTGTTATGGGTTCCGGAGGTGCAGAAGCGAGGAAGGAGTCTGGGATGGGGACGTCGTTGGATGTGTAGTCTACCGTGACGAGCATGGCTGTCTTTGAAGGATCGCGAGGTTCGAGGAAGGATGTTGGAGCGGGTTTGGATGTGAGGCCTAGTTTGGAGGCGATGTTGGATAGCATCCTTATAAGTAAAGTAAGCTGTACCAAAGAAGAAGGACGATTATGGTATTTCTCTACTGATTCGCAATATTGCTGCCTATTAAGTATATGGATGAAATGGACAGCTTCTTATAATACAAAGACAGATATTGGCTCTTTCATTATTGTTGTTGCTGCCTGTCTTGGGCTGGCACGCTTGATCTCCACACAGCCACCACTAGGCCTCGATAGTCAATACAAGGCATTGATGGGCGTAGAGTGTAAGTCCTGCGAAGATAGCGAGTAATCACCCTCACGTGAAAGACCCAGAACACTTTAGGCATGAGTGGATTGAAAGATTGATATGACGATAGTATCAAGAGATGCTATAGATCGTGATACGTAGCAGGGGGGTTATCGTCATCGCATGCTATGGGGAATCGACACACACAGCACAACTGCATTTAGGAGTCCTTAACCGTATCTGGCATCGCCTAGCAAGCTTCGAGAACGTTTGGTCTGCTGTTGATTGTCGATCTGGCGAGACTAGACTCGATCGCCTCTCTCAGTGTTAACGCTCATCTTGCAAGCTGACACCATCTTTAGAGAGACAAAAACATGGGTGATGTTATCACCAAGTCAGACAATGGCGACATTGATCCCGTTTATGTGATCGCACAGAAACAAGGGTCTCTTCAGTCTTTGCACAGGCAGAGATTTCAAGAAATTTGCCTCAGTATATAACGGGGTGATAGCCTAAATTGTATGTACAAGCGCCGGGACGATAACGCCGAAAGTGGCCCTGAGGTTCTCGGAGTGGCCGGTGTGGGTTACAGTAAAATCTGCCAACAGTCAGTATTAATCATCAATGAATACATACAGACTTTGACACTCCGAGCGGCAATTTAGGAACGGAAAACAAGACATTAAATAAATCTGCTCGTATTATGCCGTGGAAGACGGTAAAATATCTTCTCTCTGGGTTGGTTCGTATTGTATTATAAATGGGACGTTGCACCAAATTTTCAGTGCTAAGATACTTCCGAGCCTAGTGGCCTTCCACCTTCAACTTAGCGGACTCGACTTTGTCTCTGGCGATCTGATTGACATGGGAGGCCGGTAAAAGAACAAGAAGAATACCACCCAGATCCTTCGCAGTACGTAACTGCAACTCTTGGACACTTCCGGAGTGGATTTGCCTCTGAGCACGCAATTCCTCGTGCCTCGCTTTTGCGGATCACGAACATAGATATAGTACATCAAAGCTCAAGTTGAAGCTGCAATATATATTCTCTTTCTCAGATATGCTCTCGTGAGAATTCTTCAACAGCGCGCACGCAAACATGGCTCACTTTTCAACACCAGAGTCCAAGGAGACGGGCAAGTCGCCTGACGATGACGTCGAGAAATACCCTGCCAGGACCGACAGCCATGACCGGCCCACGCAGTCGGATCTGCTGAAGCGTTCGCTGTCGGCGCGTCAGGTGCAGATGATTGCGATTGGAGGTACCATCGGCACGGGTCTCTTCCTCGGCACGGGCAAGTCGCTCGCCACGGGCGGTCCGGCGTCGATACTGATCGCGTATTCCATCGTGGGCGGGATTGTCTTCACGACCATGTTGGCGCTGGGCGAGATGGCGGCTTTTATACCCGTTGCTGGAAGCTTCTGTACTTTTGCCGGGTGAGTTGCATGCCGCCTGAGAGAGCCGAAATATGAACTTTTTACTAACGAGAGTAGCCGCTTTGTGGATGATGCTTTTGGATTTGCTCTTACATGGAATTACTGGTTCAACGATGCTGTCTCCACCGCCTCTGATCTCGTCGCCCTGCAGCTTGTTCTTCAGTACTGGACCGACAACTTCCCCGGCTGGGCGCTGAGTCTCATCTTCTGGGTCGTTCTCATCGCCGTCAATATTATCTCCGTCCGGGCATACGGCGAGCTTGAGTATTGGCTCAGTCTGCTCAAGGTCATCACCATTGTTGTATTCATCGTCATGGGCATTGTTGTCAACTGCGGTGGGAACGTCACGGGAGAGTACATCGGTGGTAAATACTGGCATTTGCCTGACGCGCCTTTTGTGGGGGGCATTGGTGGTTTTGCCTCTGTCTTCGTCACTGCTTCTTTTGCCTGTGAGTTGAAGCATTGTTTGGCTTTGTAAGGGGAGTGACTGACCGTTTTAGATGGCGGAACGGAGAGTATTGCTATTACGGCTGGTGAGACCAAGGATCCTACCAAGAACATCCCCAAGGTCGTCAAGAACGTCTTCTGGCGTATTCTTCTCTTTTAGTACGTTCTCCCACTACACTTGGGCAACACTTGTTAACACAAAACAGCATCCTTTCAATTCTCTTGATCGGCCTCAACATCCCGTACAACTACCCCGATCTCGACTCCAAGGAAACCCGCACGTCTCCCTTCACCCTCGTCTTTGAAATGACAGGCGCCAAAGCTGCCGGAAGCGTCATCAACGCCGTCATTCTCACCAGTGTTCTCTCCGCCGGAAACCACGCCCTTTTCGCGGGTGTGAGGCTGATGTACACTCTTGCTCAAGAGGGCCATGCGCCCAAGGTCTTTGGCAAGCTAAACAGGAACCGAGTACCCTGGGTTGCCGTTTTGGCGACTGGTTTTGTGTCTGGCCTCTGCTTTGGTTCGAGTTTTATCGGAGCAGGCCAATTGTGGTCTTGGCTTCAGAAGTAAGTCCTTCGTTGTTATAGCCCAAAATGTGATATCTAACAAGCTGCAGCATCGTCGGTGTGTCCAACCAACTGAGCTGGATCTCCATCGGCATCACATCCATCCGCTTCCGCCGCGCCCTCGCCCTGCAAGGCAAGACGCACCTACTTCCCTTCAAGAACTGGACATACCCCTACGGTCCGTGGATCTGCGTCATCCTCAACAGCTTCCTCGTTCTCGTGCAGGGATGGAGCTGCTTCAGTCCCACATTCGACGGCGTCAGCTTTGTCAGCTTCTACATTGAGCTGCCGGTCATGCTCATCATGTTTGTGGTTTGGAAGCTCCTCAAGAAGACAAAGATTGTGAAGCTGAATGAGATGGATCTCGAGACTGATGTGCACCCGGCTGAGGAGAAGGTCATGGAGGAGACGGGGTGGAAAACCAAGGTCAAGAATGTGGCTACCTGGTTATTCTGAGGAATTAATGAACCGACTGACTACGCTATAGTCTATAATGATCAATCCTAATTTACTGCGGTTTTGTTGACGTTTTCATCGAAGAACTGCTGATTTATCATGTCCGCACGCGCATAACGAGATGGTATTAATGAAATAATTTACAGCACCGATATGATGCGGCAAATCATTAGAAAATAGATACCCAAAATGTTGAGAGCTTGTCTCCATACGAAGCCAAAAGATAAACCGACGATCAATATCGGCAATACACATTACTCACCATCGCCACCTTCAGCATACTCCGCAGGGACTTCAGGCCACGCATCAACACCGTCCTGGATAACCATCATCATGCCACCCACCATATGGCTGTTGATATGGCAATGAAGAAGCCACGGCCCAGCCTCAACAGCATGATATCGAACAACCACCCAAGTCGGCTCCTTATCCGCAGGCGCGGAAAGAAACGCGTCGCGACGCGGGGGGTTGACAAGGTTGAACTGATCAGGAATCTCCTTGACGGCCTCTTCGACAGAACTCCATCTAAACGGACCAGTTCCCGTGCCGAGCATGTACATCTTGGTGCCGTGCTTGTGGATAGGGTGCGGCGGCTGGGGGAACAAGGCCGCGAAGAAGACAAGATCTACCCATTGGCCGAGCTTGGTCGAGATGGTCACGTTGTTGTTGATGTACGGCTGCGGATTGAATAAGGTAGGCCGTCGCTCGTCGAGATCCTTGGACATAAGACCGGTCGAGTTCAGCGCCCAGAGATACGAGGCCCCCTTGAGTCCCATGCTCAGGTTAAACGTGACGTCCGCAGTAGGCGATATCGATACCGGTGGATAGGGGAACGCCACAATCTGGTTGAAAAAGGCGACTTCTTTCGACACGGGAAGACCAACGACGTTGATCCAGGGCTCAGCCTCTTGGGCGTACCCATAGCCCTCCACGCGGAGAAGCGCATGGCCTGTGATGATCTGCGGCGCGCTGTTGGAGTTGTAGCGAATCTTGAAGTTGCCCGACTTCTCAATCTTGACGACAACGGAGTATCTGTCTCCGTTGGCAAGACCGATCGCTTGGACCTTCTGAGGCTCGATGTAAGCTCCGTCCATGGCGTACACCCACATCTCGTGGCCGTCGATAGAGAAGATGCCACTGATGAAGTTGACGGCGGCTACCACATCGAAAGCGACCCATGCAGATGGCGCGTAGTCCTCGTTGCAAATCTCGATGACCTCAACTTGTCCTTCTGTGGGTTTGCAGCCGGAGAAGGTTCCTGGGAGAAGAGCTGCTTGGTTGCCCTGCCCGCCGGCGAGAGCACTGAGAGCAGCAGCTGGGAGACATCTGAGAAACGTCAGTCCTGTATCAACGACACTACCGTGCTTTCTTACCCCTTGTCTGAGAACTCAGCACCCCCGGGTACTAGCTCCAGGTACGCCTTCTGAATCTCATTGAGATTGGCGTCGATAACATCTTTAGGAAGACACTCCACTCTTCCCTTGCCGTTGAAGAGGATCGAGTCGTAGCATGAATCTTCAATCCCAGCTGCCACTGTCATATCCCACTTCTCGTTCGAGGTGAGATGCACAAAGTCCGAGACCACGATAGGCTTGACATGTTTCACAGCTTTTTCAATCGCGTGCAAGGTCTCTTCGTTGTCGGAGATCAAGTGAAAAGGGCTCGATTCGTGAGGTCGAGGATGGATGATGACTGGTCCGTATAACCCGTCTTCTATTTGTCCGCGGAAGTGAGAGTGGTACCAATAGCTGCCGTATTGTGTTGCTTTGAACTTGTAAGTGAAGCTGCACCCTGGTTCAATAGGGCGCTGCGTCACTCCGGGAACACCGTCAGACCAAGGCGTGCCTTTCATCTCGATGCCTGATTTGTTAGCCTTGTCAACGACATATTCATGGAGATAGATTGCTCACCATGATAATGGACCGTAATTTCCTCCGGCGACTGGTTGTGCACCTTTACCACAACTACATCGTCTTGGTCGATCTCAAGCACAGGCCCAGGCGACTGCCCGTTCACAAGCAGCATCTTTCGCGAGAAGCCATCTGGGGCGTAGTCCTCCCATGTTATGGTAAGGTCAAACGTCTTGTCCCACGTCTTGGTCTTGTTCCAGTATGTGGCTGATACAGACGCGATCAAAGAGTGAAGTAACAAAGGGAAGAAGACGACAGTAGAGAGTGAGAAGTGCATCTTGAGTATCAACAAGAAAGTACTTTGCGTTGGATATCTCCTCGGTGAGCAAGCTGGCGGCATCAGTCATGTTTTATACTTCACTCGGAGACTATGCTCACACTGAGTCTCTTCACCGGAAAGAACCTACAGAGCAGCCTGGCTATGCTGCCAACAGCTTACATGACAGCATTCCACGCCGCGAGCTAACACCGTGAGTGTCCCGTCCCTCATTTCACCAGGTAACCCAATGATCGTCTGTAGTGCTGCTGCGTCTATCAAAGCAGAACCAGGATTGGCGTATCTCGTCGAGGTGGACGTTTTTCAGCTTCTGATCAAATCTGGGCTCGGTTTTAAACCAAGCATGCTTTTGGGAACAGGGTCAGCGCTATATCTATAACTAGGGCTGAGAACAGCAAACTGGCGGGCAGTAATTGGATCGCGTACGGTCTTAGTTTTGGTTGGTGTTATCTGAGGTAAGCAGCCTCTGTGTTGTTGATTTCAGTTCTAGATGTCGGTTAACGTGGTCATGCATTGGAGCATTTCCTAAGCACTGCTTGATCTTTGCTAAGAGAAATAGAGGAAGTTCCTATTACGTTAACATCTTGACTGCCTCTGTGGCTTCTGTGCACTGTTGTCACGGCGATTCAAGCTTGTCTATCAAACCGGGGCAGTTACCTTGATTTCTTGGTAAGGCTGACATGGTGTTTTCGGGCTGAAGCTTGGCTTTAGCTCGGTCGTCAGCATTTACAGACGACTGTCAGATCCATATCCAGCTCCGCAGGACCTTTTGCAAGGTCTAGTTCTGTCTTTTGTAATGATTGGTTAAGGCTTCTGTGCGGCCAAGTATATGAGAAGGATGAAAAGCATAGCCCCCAACTATCAGATGTTAACCTGCTTTTATACTCACCATTGTCGTGGCATTGGTTAGAAGCCAAGTTTATTACTGTATGTCTACCTGTAGTCTAAGAACAAAAAAGATGGCAGGTAAGTTACAAGGAAATCACTACACTATCTGCAGTATAAAATATGGTATGGAGAAGTTTATCAATATCAAGCAAAAGATCTTACATCTTAGGATGCTCCAGGGTAACTTGGAAAGATCATGAAGAACTAGAAGTATTATAATAAGTTCTTTAAATACTAGAATTTCATTACGAGATACCCAGAGACAATATCATGGTGGTGTGCGGATTTTAGCATGGCCCGCCCGGATGGCTGTATGTAGTCCATCGCCTGCGATCCGGCAGAGGTAGTCAGATCCACCGAGTTTACCTGTTTTAGCCGCGTGTTGAAGGTGAGCTACCTTGGACGTCAATCATAAGATGATGTTTTATTGGGTCCAGTGGCTGACTAGACATTTCATGGTTGGGCTTTGAGGAATTGTGCTGGCCCGGATGTCCTCGACCACTGTCATGTCACCTCCCTGTGGTTGATGTACCATAGCCACTATCGTGACTTGCCGGGGACTCCTCCCACTCTCGAAATGTAGATTTGTATGGGACAAGATAACTGCCACATGGGATTTAGGCAGTTCTTCATACTCAACCGGGTCCCTTCCGCAATTGTTCCGTGTGCATCCCATCGGTAACCCCATGACTCGTAATTTTCTCCCAGGTACTTGCCATTGAAGACGGAGAACCAGACTTCCTGCTTTGTTTGGTCTTTGTTCGGCCTCGGTAGACCTACAGCAGGCAAACCCATCCTACGATCTCGCTAGCCCAAGCAGGTGTTTTGGAATGATCTCATGTCATGTAGAACTAGCTGACACGTCGCCAAACGGCCTCCTTCTTTGAGAGCCTCGAGCTCGTTCAGCATCCTGCGCACCGAGTGCTGCACCAAGAACAGAGAGCGCTGACCCGGCCGGTCGGTAGAAGGCGATGGCAAAGGTAATGGCTCATTACGTACTTCTCTATCGTCATCGGGGCGTGGGTTCGTTCCCATCTTTTCGGCTTAGGTGGTGCCTACATTGCTGTATGCTGGTGTTTAATGTCGAGAATGGAGAGTTTTGGGTAGTCACTCGGTTGTAAAAGCCCGTGCTACTTGACCATGGCTCATGCTGTTGGCTGCTCTGTATTATCCTAGGGCCCCGCATGACTGAAGCAGATGGATAGGCAAACGACAAAGCCGCCTGGGTCATTGTGCGTTAAAAACCGAACACTTCGGCATTTATCACAGTCCGTCTTATGCCCCATTTCCTTCTAACCCCGCTGTTGTGCAAAGGGCCCACCGTGCCTGATGTCGTTTTCCTAATCTGGAAGTCAACTTCCCATGCTTACTGCGGGTCAAAACCTTAACTTCACGCAGCTACAACAATACTCGACTGTTCGTTTAACCACGTTCTCGATAGCTTTCTAATCAAAAAGACTCGCTCGGGGTCAAAACGATGTTACTTCCACTCAGATCGTTACCGTGTGAGTCATCGTTAGACAATCCGTGAATACCAGGGAGTACTTGGACACTGGCAGTCGGACAGTTTACGGACTTTGTCCCAAGTCCGGGTCGGAGCGTCGCTGGAGAACGCCACGTTCACGTTCAAGAGGGGAAATACAGAGGCTTACCGTGAATTCAGCTTGGGCTGTGAGACACGGGGGATAGATATATAAGAGCATACACATCCCGTTGTCAAAAGGTCAATTCCTCACTATCACCTCCACACTTTCACTCTATTCATCAACAACATCACAATGGGTCTCAGCCACTTCGCACTCCCCACCGGCGACTTCTACGAGGAGATGCGCGACTTCTACAAAGCCGTGCTCGCACCGATAGGCTATGAGTTCATCTTCGAGGCCCAAGGTCCCAATGGCGCTTACTACTGCGCCTTTGGCCAAAAGAACAAAGGCCCCGACTTCTGGCTCGGCGGCGGAGCTTCGTCACTGAAGAAATACGACGGCAAGCTGGAGAACCGAACTGCTCCTGTTCATTTCGCTTTCGATGCCGATAACCAGGCGCTTGTCGATGAGTGGCATGAGGCTGCTATGTAAGTCGCTCCCTTGTGGCGGTTGAGGTTCGTGTGCTGACTGGGGCTGCAGGAAGGCTGGGGCGGTTGATAATGGAAAGCCGGGATTGAGGGATTATAGACCTGGGTATTATGCGGCGTTTGTTCTTGATCCCGTTGGTAACAATGTTGAAGTTCTTCATATGTCTTGAGCGTGTATAGATGAGATGATTAGGTGTTGGGGCGGGCATGGAGTATAGAGTCGAACGGGGAGTAAAGCTATTTAAAACACCAATTAGATAAAAGATTGTCTATCTGTCTAAAATGTTCCGGATGAGTAGTTTCCTTTGTTCGACACCTCACACTCAAGTGTCAAACCTCTGTATCCGTGGAAATGCAAGCATATCAGGAATCCCATCTCTGATCAACCACCAGCCGATGACTTCCGGCGGACAACTCGCAGCATGCTCTGGATCCGAATCCTGCTCAAGCCCCTGCTCAATATCACACCTCACCTCTCTCCATGTCATGGTGGGCGGTGTGAGACCGCGAGTTTGCGCGTCGACATTGATCGGAAAGCGACTCAACATGGCAGCAAGATCGTGTCCCCTGTTCCGTGTCGTCTCCCAGGGTATCTTGGTCACCTCTGGCAACGGAACAAGCAATGCCTCGTAGTTTCCCGCCTCAAACGGTTCCCGTCCCCAGACCATGCCGCCCTGGTGTCGTAGCTGGGGGAGGATGTAGTTCAGTGTTTTCATACTCGGCATGTAAGTGTACAACGACTCTATAGCGGCCTTCCAGTACCCGGCAATAGTCTCGTCTAGGGACGGCCGAGGAACATCTCGGAAGAAAGCGCGCCATTCAATGCCGACGTTGAGAACACGATCCCAGTCAGGAATTGTTATCCGAGGCTGGCCAGATTTGGTCTGAAGCGTGGTGCGTTGGTTGCGGTCGAAATAAAGTATGTCTGTTTCCGGTCTAAACCAAACACCTGGATCATCCCCGTGAGGCGATAGGAAGAAGCCTTCCCGCATCGCGAGAGCGCGAGACTCGCGACATAAACGGAGAGCGACGGGGGTTCGATGGCGGAGATGGAAGTAAAAGTACATCTGCCGGGTTGTCAAGTCACGGGTGGACTCTTCTTTTGAGACTCCTTTGACGTGAAATACGCGGCAATGAGGGAGAGTGAACCCCCAGATGAGATCGCGCAACTCAAGTGGTAGGTCGTTCAGTTCGAGGTGACGTGCTGCTGAGTCCCGACTGGAGGCCATCGTGGTGTGTCTTGTAATTGAACTGCGAATGCTTAGAGCTTCTGTTGTGGTGCGTGATAATTATAAGCTTTACATTCATGCTTCGGCGAAACGTGTCTGCCTTGGCCAGCTGAACGAGCCTCGTAATCACTAGCGTCACCAACGAGTAGGCATCAACAATAGAGCACAGAGCCTGAGCCCCTGTAAATTGTTTGCCTATAATATCATTGTCTTTTTTTTTTGCATCTATCCACAACGCGGTACTGAAACATGCCCTATGTCTCGGCTTCGTAGATGTACAAAGTGCTGTTATGTTGGTCCGGCAGTAGATGAAGCCTCAGCTTCCCATCCTTGACACTAACATCCATTGGATTCTGCGTCAACCTAACCCCCGATTTACTCTCCAATTCAATTGGCACTTCCGCCAGAGGAATCATCGACTGCACGTCCACGAGCGCGATGCCGCCGAGATTGTAGCCGCCGATTGTCGCGACTCCTGCGCAGAGCATCACACTCTTTCCGCCGTAGAATCCGCTGTGGCCAAGCCATTTGCAGTCTTGGTAGTCGATGAAGTGGCTAGGGTTTCGCACGACTCTCTCTGGCTTGGGCGCTGCATAGCATCCTGTCTTGGCGCTCTTCAGATCCCATGTCGAAGCCGTTCTACTTCCCCAATTGAGTGCCGTGATTAGGTTGTCTCGAGTATCGTGTACAATACCACCAAGGTGATCGTTGTAGTTGAGAATTCGGTCCGGTAACAGAGTCTCTGGGTCCGTTCGATATACGTATGCAGTGCTGTTTGGGCGGTACTGTGCGATGGTCCCCCAGATATACTGACCATCATAATCAATGCCTCCATTGTGATACTCATCCTCGCCTTCTCTTGTGATAGTCGCATCAGCGAGGAGCTTGCCCTTGCCATCGTACACCATCAAACGAGCGAGTCCCGCCCCAGCTGTTCTGTCTGTTCCATTGACGATCTTGCCATACTTTTCAGTCGGCGCGGTCCATTGGCCCGAACTGACCACATAACGATCATCGCCCAAACGCACTATACCTTCTGGCTCAAACGTGTCGCCCTCAAAGGTAACATTTGCGATACTCTTCCACACAGTCGACCTAGTCAACGTTTGAAAGGCGTGAATAATCTCCGGGCCGTCTGAAGCTGCATGAGATAAAGGTAGTGGAGTAGAAGCCAGCGGGTCATCACTATGCAAGGAGATATTCCGCACCACAGCCAAAGCTGGACAAACAGCGATTGAACTTGTGAGTTTCATATATGTTGCTCCAAGACTGAAAAGAAAATGTATTTGAGGAGCGAGCATAAAGATGGTCAAGAAAAAAAGCAGCGGCAACGTTACTTTAAACATTGCGCTGGAAAACCACGGCTGATCCTTCGGGACGCCACGCCGACCATCAGCGTCTGGGTCTCCATCTTCATGCATGCTCGATGCCAGAATCAGTAATGAATATGAGAAAACACGCTGTGACGTTGTTTATGGTGTAAAGGGTAATGAGTTTCTTAAATTAGACCAACTCGATAGTTCGGCGCCATCACGTGGGGCCGCTGATCCTCCGCCGGCAGTTGGAGGCTCCCGACGATCCCGGTCTTAGCGAGGGTCCACATTTGGGGGAAATCCGGGGTTCTGCACCGCCGGAGCAGGGGAGATCGAACGCCTGGCGGATATTGATAACCATCACATATTTCTCACTGGGATGCACGTATAGCAACTTCCCAACTCCGTCGGTCCACTAGGAGCTCAAGCTCGACCAGCCATGGATACTTAGAAGAATCCCCTCCGGACCCTTGAACAGCCGCGTTAACAAACAGAGTATGTACACCCCGCACAACAGGATACTCGTCGCCTTCGCAGTGCTTCGTAGAAACGAACCGTTTCCTGATATAATCTCTCCTCCTATCATCTTTTTCCACAATCATCAATGGTGTGTCGCACCTCGCAGGTCTAAGTCTAGCCAGGGTCTCGATCGTATAAGAGCCCGCGTTCCCGATGGAGGTAAAGTGCGACGGCGATTCCGGCATCGGATCTCGCCATTGCACCAGCTTTGCGCCCCAGCCCTTTTTGACATGTCCGAAGCAGTGCATAAGAGGTTTACGTTTAGCGATTTCTTGGAAGAGGCCGGGACAGCCGATGCGCTCGTCGGCGGGATATAAGGGCCTCCTGAAGCTTTCGCTTCCGTGTGTGTCAGAAATTATGATGAATCGGGGTTTGATTGTTTGCCCGGCCATGACTGGAAGTATCGCAGATGCTGTCTGCGAGTAAAGAGATTCTTGATGACGCAAGATAAGTCGAAATCATGTAGTTTGTGACAAATTTTCTGTTATACGAACCTGTATACATTTTGAAAGCATGGCATTCAACAGTACCAGAACTTGATCTAAGTCCTTTTCATACAGAGTTTTGAAATAACCTCAAACTCTTGGTTTGAGGCTTCAGCCTTTCAAGGACTCCGGTAAGTTGAAAGGCATGTCCATTTTTATTTTCCCTCTACGTTCACCTGTTCCATGGCTTCCAGCGCTTTCCTTGCCGCTGCCCGAGTCTCCAAAGGAAGTCCTCCCATCTCAGCAATCGCACTCCACTTTTCTTTAAAGAAAACCCATATATCTTCAGGTGTGTTGCATTTTTTACGCCTTACGATACACTGGCCGCTGTGAGAACGCTGGCTGTGTGCGTCTTTGGCATTAGAATCGCCTTGTACAAGACAAAACATCTCGCGAGCTGCATATACGAACAACTGCGCTGCTGCCTCAACACACCCCGAGTCTAGATCATCATCTTTCTTTTGCAAGTCGGTTATCGCGACCGAAGCGGCCCTGTCGAGCGCGGCGCCCTGCATTGTGAGAGTCTCATCGCCTGTGGCAGCAAGTCGGGCGGTGTACATGTTAGCACTGATGCAGTTTTCTCGACGCTTCAAGTGTTCCTCTGATCCATATTTCTCGAGTTTGTAGCTTGCGAAATAGTCTTTGGGTCTTGTCAGCACATCCATTGTGGGTATCAATGGAGATTTTCTGTACAATTCTGTTTATCGGCCCAGTCTGAAGGCCACCAACTGAGTTCCCGCCAGTAGTACCCATCATCGAAGTCAAAATGGTCTTGGTCCTCATCTTGGGGTAGTTCAGCTCGTGGTAAAGCCTGGATCTTTTGTAGGATAGAGATGATGGTGGGTTGCGCGTCTGGTATACCCACGGCAGTATCGTTGAGAAGTGTCCAGAGTCCACAAAGCCTCTGCTGTAACTCAACAGACGATGGCGCTGTCGACGGATATGTCTTCAGTACTTCTACCGCATCTTCTGCTGCTAGATGACCCTCGATACATTTTCTCAATGCATTGATCTGCTCGTCAGTCATGCGGTAGGTCATGAAAGTACGAACTTGGTCGTCGTCGAAGAATGCATGTGCCATTTTGGAAGGTCCAACATGAGGCGAATTGAGTGACTGTCACAAAATGGTTGATGAGAAGGGTCGCGTGGGTTGAAAACACCAAACCCTGAGTATGAGAAAGGGAGTCATGAGACCAAGACTGACGTCACCCAGTGTGAGCTGTCACCAAATCCTCTCAATAGCGTCAACAGGATGCAGGACTAAGGTTGATCGAGAAGTCCTGCACTTTTCGTGACTCAATGAAGCTAGACAAAAGGTCGCGATCACACGTTGAGGTATTTTTATCCTACAGCTAGCAGACCGCAGGCGAGAATCCATATACGACCATCTGACACTAAATCCATAATATCTACCCTTCAAGGAAAGAGCAATTTATTATAATGTTAGAGATATTATAATAGTTTACTCCAAATATATGTAACTTATCCTATTTTAGTCTAATAGATATCTATCTTTCCCATATTATGGCACCATTGCTAACTAATAGTTGTTGGAAATCTCACGGTTATGAGGGGGGGTTTCTCTAAGTTCGTCCATAAAGCGGTAGGTCTTTCTTCAGTCAAAGTTCGCATGCTAATTGTTATTCCATAATCGTTATTTTCTATACAGGTGCGCAACCAAAGTTGGCAAGAAGAAGAAGAAGAAGAAGAAGAAAGATCGGTAGGACCAAAGAGTTCAAGAAACTACCCTCCTCCACCTCTCCGTTTTTATACCTTCATCACATGAATACAGAGTTCTTTACCTAAAGCTAGGATTAGTCTCCGTATGGATTATTATAATCATAAGATTCGAGTAATTATACCAATAAGCAGAAAGTTTAAGGGTCATGTTTTTGACTAATTATAATAGACAAGCAATTTTGTCAAAAGAAAAGCCGCTGTATTACTCTTATTGGGGCATACCATATTAGATAACAGAGACATACTAGTCTTCGTGACCGAGAAAGAGATATCTTAATTCCGTGTTTTTCTTCAACCCCTAAGGGAATGACCCAACACCTCTCAATCAGGCTGTGAGCAACTCGGCAAAAGCGCAACAAACGAACATGTTCGAACAGAATAGAACGGGGGCCGGCCATCCACGTCACATATGCATGTTATCTGAGGACATCTCATCCAAGGATCTTCCCACCATCTTTGGCGCTTCTCGCCAATCACACATGCATCTCTGCTACAGCCGACTCGGGTTGGCCAATTCTGGGAGCCCGCGAGGCTTTCTGGACGTCTAATCTTACTGTCACCCGCTGTTTCGCATCTGCATGTTGGTGCTTAATTGAGGCTTGGGATGCTGAAATGGGCCGGCCCCCGGCTTGAAAAAAAAACGGGTGAATGGATTGGGGGTGATAAGATGGACTTCCATGCTGATAACTCGATGGGTATATAAACTGCTTGAAATCACATCAATTGCTATCTCCTGCTTCTCATCAATACCGAGTGCTATACTGGATACGAATATCCAAAAGTACTGCTGTGGCCTGTGTCGGTCTTTCCATGAGCGTTTTCAATTCAATCAGACTGCCTCACAATTTTTGCCAATCTCCACCATGGAGCTAGACTTCAGTCAGATTGATATAGACAGAGATATCTCTATTGATGGTATGAGTCGCTTTCCACTTGGAATCAAGTAAACGCTGACTCGTGACTAGAGCTCAGGCTTATAGTGGATATTTCGGAGTGGGAAACTCGAGACGGTCCGGGAAGTTATTCTTCCCCCGATTCTTACACGCAACAAGTCCAAAACCACCATCATTATCCTTCTCAGGGACTCAATTCCATGAGGTCTTCTAGCCCTGCCAACTATGATGTTCATCAGGTCGAATATGCGCCCCAAGCTTATACCAACAACGCTTCAGCCATCACTCCCAGGCCTCAGAATTAGTCTGGGAGTTATGCACGTAGTTACGGGTCCAATTACCAGCTCAGTGGGCCGGCCGATCTACAAGCGGGATTGTCGATGGACAGCAGCGGTTCTGAAGATGATAGGGTTAATCAGGAGGTTACTGGTAAGTCACACACCCTTTGCCGCACGTTCACGGATATGTGCACTTACACGAGCTAGTTGAGGGACACAAACGATGTTGCGGTAAACTATGGAAATTGGGAGCAATTTACAAGTCAGTCTCATCCGACCCTCACATCACTCAACTGATCCGGAACAGCAAGCACTACAATCGTTGCCATAACCGAAGATTCCGGTGTGAATTTTACGATGACTGCGGACGCGACACAGGAGAGCCGAAAGATCTGAACCGACACTACTGGGTGTATCATGAGGCATATGCAAAGGAGAATAAAATTCCTGATCCGCGAGGAGAGTGTCCCGCATGCGGGAAGAAGTTCGGTCGCAAGGATCGTGTCCCTCGGCATCTTTCACGGTTTCCTTCATGCCGCACGAAGATGGGGCTTTAGAGAAAAGTTCTAGTTCCTTGTGGCATAAAAGAAACCATGAAAGATGCCGGGGAACATGCTTTGTTCGACTTCACTGGCGAGGTCACTGGTGTTCGTTAGTTGAGATCTGTTTTTGTGGTTTTGTTGTTTTATTCCTGGATATCATGCGCCGTAGTGTCTTTTAGTTCCTTACAGTCGCCCTATCTGCTTCATGGTTCCCGTCCCTGATCGACTCCATCGTTCTAGATACAGGCATCTCCTCCAATTGATTTCAAACAATCTCCAAAACGATTCTTCACTTAATGGTTCACCATACAATATTCTCCCACTTCTTCCTCTCGGTTTCCTCCCTCAGTTCTGCGCACTTCACGGGCTTGGGTAGATCTTTAAGGTATTCTAACAGCAACTTTGGATGCAGGGCCACGCCTTCCAGGTTCTTCTCCAGTTCGTCCTGAGGTGAGCTCTCAATTATTTGTCGGATCTTCGTAGAGCTGGGGGCATCGGCTGATCGTTGTTCCAAGTTACAGGGAAGAAACCTCACGGTACCCTTCTTCTTCGCTCGTTGTTGACGACAAACGAAGATAGTGCTCAGTTTGTTGAAAGCTTTTGTCAGCTCCGCTTCCACAACTTATTGACTATTAGCTTCTTCCATTTCATAACTTCGGGGTGAGTTCCTACCTGATATCTGTTGACCTCTAAGCTTAGCTCGAATTTATTGCTCGAGTCGAAGCCGGTCGTAGTTCAGTCTCTCCCAAGGTGAGCAGCCGGCAAGTTGTCTAAAACTGTTTGGGTAGCGAAAATCGACGGGCCGTGAGACGTCGCTGGTAATTGAGTCGGGGCAGTCCCAACACTCCGAGTTGTATCCGCCGTCGCCGGTGATGGCATCTGGACCGCAAAGGAGTGTGAACTTGAGCTCAATGCGATCTTTTCTCAATTCTTTGACGAGGTTGGCACGAAATCCTGCCCAACTAGCTTCTGTGTTGTCGTAAACCCAGGTCCAGTCGACTGGGATCCCGTTGCCACGCCAAAGGTTGGCACGTTGCTCGCGAGGGAGGATGGTGGTTGTATTCTTATTTTCCATCTTCATTCCAAGGCGGTCATCATCAGTCACAACAATGATAGCAGCGATGATGTTGAGATCCCCTCCTGCGTTCTCGAAGACGTGCTTGAGTAGGTTGAGATGTCCTCGATGAGGCGGATTGAACGATCCAGGGAAAAGGAGGATGCGGTTCACACCACGATGTCGCAGAAGAGGAGGGTTCTTTGCTATGGCATTGTTGAAGGGTCTATCCGATGGCTGCGAAGTGTTCAGATCGGTGGGCTGAAGCCGTTCGATGTAGTTTGCGAGACGTCTGGAGGACATTGTTGATTCGTGAGACCTGCTTGGAGGTTGCGGAGGGGAGAGATGGAGGTAAGAGGGGGGTGGGCGTTGTATAAGAGGTGGATGGTTTCTACCGGTGACTTGAGTGAATGTACGGGTGAACATGGACTGACTAAAGCAGCACTTCATGACACCGGCCGTAACTGACAGTGTCCATTGGCATAGAAAACAGACGTCGTATAAATGCTCACGTTGTAACTCATGGCGGGAACAAGATTCACAAAACTCACATCGACCATTTTTCATGTATCTAGTTTGAACATATCTTCAGATACCGTTGAGCATACTTGGTTTATGACAAACAAATTCGATGCTCTATTGAGCTCACGTATTTCGCACACCACCTTTTTGTTAAATCCAACATGAGTGTTGGGCTGGGTCTTCGTCAAAAACGAACGGACGAAGATAAGTCGCAGATCATTAGGTCAACGAGTAATTATGTATGAAGTACATGGTCAATCCACAATAATTTGACTTTGATATACAAGCATTCTAGTACTTGAGGACATGGCGTGCAGACGCGAGTAGTGATGAATCGTGAAGTTACACCGGCTGCTTTCTTGACTCAATTTAGGGTAGGTAAATCTTCGAGATGGTGGTACCTCTGTGGCTCACGAACAAGGGTACGAGCACCTCCAGAAACTATATTTAGATGTTCTTGTAATAAAGGCGAAACCTGGTGCTCAGCAAGCTAACAAATAAAGTTCTCTTTCATTATGGCTTCAAATTTAGATGTTTACCTCTGTGCGCTCATTGACGCTGAACATCCCAATGCTTCATGTAAGCCATGGTGTTTTGCTAGTTTCTATGTTTCTATGACAAGGCCTCGGTCGATCATAGCAAACGGTCGCGGAACCCTGTCAGTATCTGAATCAAGCACGGAGATGGTTCGTCAATCAGAAGGGAAAGCCGCAGGCACAGCTGCATGGATCGACACCACACAAACACCGCATACTTTTCAATACCGTACTGTATGCGCATAACATGACATACAATACGATGAGAACTGGACAGACGCAGAAGAACTCAGATTTCTGCTTAAAAGCGTTAGACATTACTTCAGTGACCGTAATTTGATCCTGCAGCTCCTCGAAAATCTGTCTGTTATGCGGAAGTACGGTCAGTCATGCCGGAGAATCTTGAATCAAAGGCGGTGAAATAACAGAAGTAAAAAAAAGAAAGCACAGCAATGCGACAGACAAAGGTTTGTCCCGCTCATTTCGCGGTGCCATAAATGGAAACAGGCCAGAGGGGATTGGATGCCAGCTCTCAACGTAAAAGATACTACATATGGGGTAACGTCACTCCAAGTCATGGCAAAAGACAACATGACAGGGGAGAACGAGGCTTGCTCGACTAGCATCGATCCGCGACGGGAATCTCACCCGAGCGGGAAGCATTCTTGAGCATGATGTTAATGCTCAAAGGGTGATTTTCTTATCCGTGCACCTCCGTCAGCATCTAAACAACAAAACTGACAGGATGAGACCGTCTCGGGAACGTGAGGAGAACAACGAGATGGACAGATGGGACGGTGGAACACATGACCCCTGCTGCTAGAGGGTATCTGGCTCTGCTCCTATTCGTCGAGGTGGCAAGCAGCCACGGCAGACAAGGCTTGGGGCGAACTGGGCCTAGTTTAGCCCGAAAGCTTTTTGTTGGAGATTTTCCTTCTCTGGCGTCATGGCCATGATGGGCGCGTTTTGATCATGAGGGAGAGCAAGATGAGGCGAGGATAAACGGAGACGCGGTTGGGTTCTCACGGGTTTGAGGGTAGAGTTTCTTTTCTTGGCAATGGAGGCTTTTGCGATATAAGAGACGGCGTTTCTGACCAAACGCAAGGCGATGACACGTTAGCTGACCTTGTCCCAATCTCAAGAGCTCCAGCTCACCAGCTAGCTTCAGCTTCGACCAGCTCCCGAGTCAGCTGTTGTTGGTTTGATGGCACATCTAGGGAGCTTCATCCATGTCTACCAGATCCTCGATTGCATATCGCCGTTTAACGAACAGCATAGAACTCCGTCCTCCCCGGGCCTAGGATCTCGTTGTGCCGTCCAGTCCAGCCATGGAAAATTTGGTGTGGTTGAGCGAAACCGCATGCAAGTTCTAACCCCAACACCAACACCAGCAGGGTCTTTACTCATCGTGTGTGTGTAGTGTGTCACTCGCTCATCCATGTCTCACTATCCACTTAGCGCCCACCGCTCCCCTCCCCTGGCAGTTTCCCCCATGCCCACCGATCCCTGTCTATCCCTGTCCCATCTTTCGGTCGGGCCCATGCCATGATGAGCTAGGCCACACGGTATTTGTACAGTACTTTTTGTGTACTGTAGAGGGCACAGAGTGTAACAAGAAGTTGATCTATTGGGTGATTGTGATTGTTTCTGATCACGCCTCTGTCCTGCTTTGCTTTGGCCAGCGCACCCTCGTTGCATCAATGTCTTGTTGTGGTCGGGAGAGGGTGTTTGTCAAGGCGTGAAGCGACCTTTGTTTCTTGCAAGACCATATCGATTTTTGAGATTTCCATTTCCATTTGCTCCATCTGGGTTCCTTCGGTATCACGTTGTCTGCTGCGGTTTCTTGCACGTGTCGCATATGAACGTGTGTGTGTGTGTGTCCCTTGCGTTTGCTTTAGCATCACCTACTTACCGCCGCGCATAATCACAGTCTCTGGGCTTTGCTTTGAATCTCTGAACTTTGCGCGCGAGTTGTGCAAAACCCGATTCACTGCATCACCATCCTGCGCAGTGCATACTTCCGGACTGCAGATAAAGCTCGCAGCGTTCTTAGATTCTCTCTGGGTATTGCGCGCGCGTTATCGCAGACCGACTCGAACTCGAACTCGACTTGAACAAGCTCGACTCCAGCGCAGCCTTGAATCAGGTCAAACCCATCCATTTTAGAGTGGACTCTCCACTGACTGGCATTTTTTTTCTTTGGAGATTTTCTGGGGTGGACACAGGATTGGGTGAGGTGGATTCCTAGTCTGCACTAAGGCGCTGGAACCTGAAGCCGAAAAGGAAAGGGCTAAAAAATTGGCGCCATGGATCCACGGCATCCGTCCAAGCTTCCCTTTTCGCCGTCGCCATACGCTGCTGTTTCTCCTTTCCCTCCAGGTCCAAGTCAAGCTCCCGTTTCTCCAACAGCATCATCATCAACCGCCAACGGCGTCATCACCAATCTATCCGCTGGAAGCGCCTCGGCCAGCGCAACAGCTGCATCCTTACTTTCCAACGAGGCCTCACTTCTCAACTCTTATGGCATCGCGCGCCCCGGGTCGCATTCCCATGTTCACGTCCACGTTCAGAATCAGAATTTGAGTCCCGATCAAAACCTTGCGTATGCAGCCCGTAACTCGGCCCAGCGACGACCTTCTGACACGACTTTCTACGCCCAAACGACCGCCCAGCTAAGCCACGAGCCAATCATCGCGCCATCTCAGAGCTCTTCGGCTATACATCATCTTCGAAACCTCAATCGCGAAATGCCACCTCCGACATCGCCTCCCCAACCGGGGGCGAAACCGCCACAACAACCTCAACAGGCGCACAACATGGTGGGCTATGGGCCACCTCCGCCGCGACCACCACCTCTAGCTGGCGGACCGCCAATGTCTTTTGCTTCTGGTCGCGAACTTCCGGCTCTGAGCTCACTCGCGAGATCTGGCAGTAGTAACAGCTCCATGTCAATATCATCAATGTTGGGCGGCCCGCCTCCGGCCCTTCGCGAATCGCAACCTCCGCCGTCGCATTTTCCTCCGCACTCCGGGGCGCCTGGACCAAACCCTGGTTTTGCGACCGCGATGCAAGCCTCACCGCGAATGCACTCAGCAGCCTCCGACTATCCTCCGTTCCGTCGACCTCAAACTCCCGATCATCAGCGACCTTATGAGCCTAGAAATTCACCGCCTGGTCACTACTCCACACCCGAAGTCCCGCGGTACAGCACACCGTCTACATACTCAAGGCATCCTTCAGGCTCTGCCGATCATGCTAGAGAACCTGGCAGGTTACCTCCCGGCCCTCCACCCAGGCCAAATAGCCAACCCAAGGCCTATCCAGGCATGTCTCGGCAGATGGAGATGGGCCGACCACCTGGACCTGAGGAGGCTTATGGACGACGAGATGAGATGGGTCGACCCCCGCCTGGCATGGAATACAACCCCGAGAGAGTTGGTCTTCGACCCAACCCCTACGAAGATCGGTACAGAGTAGAACGCGAACGAATGGGCGAGGCAGAACAACGCGAACGAGAAAGACGAGAGCGCGCATATTCCGGTAGCGACTCAGGAAGGCACTCGATACATCATGGTGACTATGGGCATCGCGAGCCACCTCGGAATCCTTTACCGTACGGCCGACCGATAGATCGCGACCCTCGTGACCAGGCTAGAGAACCCAGAGACATGCGCGAACGAGATCCACGGGATGCACAATGGGGTCGCTCAGGCCCCGATCCCAGCTATCGAGCCCCTATGGATCATCAGCGACCACATCCCGATTATACTCCTTCTGCCGCGTCTTATCCTCCTCATGGCCTCGCTTACCAGGGCCCACCTCCCGATCGATATCCGCCAGCCTCACATCCTCCATCTGCTCAGAACTTACCTTCTGGACCCGCGCCTTACGACTCCCCCGATCGAGTCCGAATGAGTTTGCTACATGCACAGCAACAGCCTCCACATCGAAGACCGGAAGAAGGACCGCCGCCACCAACAATCGCCTACAACGGAGCCCATGGTCCTGGCCAATTTGAATCTCCGCGGCATCGTAATAGCGACGACGCGTCAGCCCCGAATGGCCAGCGTAACTTGCTGGCAATCCAGGAGATGAACCGCAAGGGTAGAATATCACCGCTTCCTCAAGCTGTACAGGGCGCGCAATTGCAGCAACCTGGCCCAACAGGCGAGCCAGGAATCAAAAGCGAATTTGGTCGCATGTTTGCGGGTATCGGTAACGGAGTCATGGGAGTTTCAAGCCCCATTACATCTGCTGCTATGCCCTTTACAAACGCAAGCCTGGCCAAGCGCGAAGATCCAGAGAATGTGACACCAGATTCAGGCCCCGAGGCTGGAGGCAAGGGCACCAAAGGCAGGAGAAGAAAGCTCAAAGACGATGATGGAAAAGGCGACGATGATAGTTCAGGCCGAGTTACTCCGGCTGGCAGGGCCAAGCGTCCCAAGACTCACCAACATCATCACCACCACCAGTATGTTGATATGTCGCTTTCTCATGAGTTTGCTGACCGTCATAGTCACCCACATCACCACCATCACCATCCAGCCGATGCTGCGCCACTGAGCGGTGTTGCGCCTTTCAAGAATTTTAAAACAGGTGCCCCTGCAAACGAAAAGGGACTTCCTGTTCCGCATCACCACCATCCTCCCCGCCCAATGCATCCGCACCAGCATCAGCCGGCGAAACAGCCGGCAACGAACGCCGCCCCAATCATCCCCCCGAAATCGAAAACGATTGTGAAAACGAAAGCCGTATTGGATTCGGTATCAGATCTGCCAAGACACCATCTTGGAGATTTTATTTACGAACCTCGATTGAAAGCAGCCAGGCTTGTTCCAAGTCATTCCTCACACCGGGCCTTTGCTTCGAACCCGAAGCCATTGCCCTGGGAGCTGATCAAGAGTAAGGAGAACTGTACTTTGACAGTCAAGGTTGCTCGCATTCACCTGTCGCCTATCTCGAGAGAGGAGATCACCTCACGAGGCTATCTCTGGGGCACTGATATTTACACAGACGATTCTGATGTGGTTGCTGCATGCATTCATAGTGGCTGGATCAAGGGAGAGTGGGTTGAGGATGTCGACAACTCAATCTTGGATATCGATCAGGGAACTACCGATAAACGACGTAAGAAGCCCGCGAACTCCTCTGTCGATCTGGACTCAGAAGGCCTCATCACTGCACCCCCCACGAGTGGACCCATGCCGATCCCTCCCCGACGCGATCTACATGTCAACATCCTGATTCTTCCTCGCTTGGTCAAATACTACGCTTCCACGCGACACGGGATTACGAGTCGAGAGTTTGGCGGAGACTATGGCCATCGTCACTCAGTTCATGATGGGATCAGCTACATGATCAAGAGTGTAAGATGGGTGGAGAATGGAGCACAGCCACAGGCACGACTTCGAGGCAAAGCTCGACGTGAGCGTATGCGTAAAGCCATGTGGGAGCTCAAGGGAAGCGCCGATAGCACCAATGGCCTTGAACCAGAGCAGGAGAAGGAGCGGGTTGGGCAACTGCGAGGAGGGATTTCCGCCACATGGAGGAAGAAGGATCCTGAACAAGCTGAACCTCAGAACAAGGATCAAAGTGCTGTCAATGGCGACAATGAAAACCAGCCCACCAAGAACGACGCCGAATCGAGCAAGGAGGAAAGCAAGGAACAACCCAAGGACGTGGAAATGGACGATGCCACTGAAGCACCAATCATGGAGACGGATCAATAGGTAGCCATTTTGTCCCATGAACATAAAAAGGCGTTAGTCATGGCATTACAGGGTCAGGGAACCACGGTCTTGTAGCATTAGAAATACCCCTTTTGATCATGATAATAACAAGTTTCATCAGAAGGCGCCAGCCTTTGAGTCTAATTCGTCTAGTTTTGATACAGTTTTGTACAGTCGTTTTTGCCACCTAATTGTTGCCTCAAGTGGTTTATCATCAAGCCATTATTTCGCCGTACGGCACTTCCTCAGAAATCCGTTACCCTTCCATTGTAGGACCAGTCACCTGCACCTCCCCATCGCAGAGGCTCATTCTTCGGTCCACCGACCTCTCCCGTCTTGGGATTGGTCTCGCCTTCGAACTCCGGCGGGGCGCCGCGACGGTAGGCCACGTTCATATCGTCCAGCTTGTCCGGCGTCGTGGTATGTCTAACCTGCGACGTAGCAGGCGTTGCGGCAGCAGCGGGTGCCTCCTCCTGCGGTTGAAAAGCAGACGACACAGAGGCTGCGCGCTGCAGGCGCTCGAACTCGGCCTGCTGCTCGGCAGGGAGCTTGGGGGGTCCAGGGCGGTTTTGGAAGGTTGAGGAGAGACGGTAGGTGTTTGGAGAGCGCAGGATGAGCGGGATGCGGCGGGTGAGAAGGCGGGACATGGTTTGGTTGTCGACTGGTTTGATTTTGTTATTGGCTGGGTTAATTTATTGGTGAATGGTTTGATGTTGTGTTTGGCGCAAAGTCAGTGCTGGCGAAGGCGATGGATGGCGATGGCGAAAGTGATGTGACGCAGATGGTGGAAGTGATCGGGGAAGAGACGGGCCGAGGTTAGATTGATCAGCAATTGTGGAGAGTTGATCGGAGCTGAGGTACGTACCGCAAGTTCGTGATGGCTTCATTTTGGACTGAAGGTCAGGGGTGATGATAAAATTTGCATGACATCAGGAAGCAAACACTCCCTATAGAGTTGGGCTAGCGCTGTCGGTATTATGCTAATTCTTAAGGAGTTAATTATAATATTAGTCATTATCATGAATAAATTATCCTAAGGCATGAGATCTCTACTCTGATATTACTAAAATTGTCCCTGTCTATAGACTTGATTTTAAGCTACCTATTGATATACCCTTTACAAATGAAAGTTTCTAGGGCTGAAAAACATGACGTTTTACCTAGGATAGATATAAGTTCTTAGCTATTAACTATCCGGGATAGAATTAGGCACTTCTGCCTATTTTCCCTTGCAATTTGAACCTTGACAAAATCATCTCCTGGGCCAGTCCTATCACCGTATCATGCCAGCGGCGCAGCATCTACTTCGGTCGCCGAATCGGGTGGCTTCAACACCACGTGGGATCGAGCCCGCCCGAGAATCCAAGACAAGGGCGGAATACGTTCATGACGCTAGAATCAATGGTGTGAGACTGTCAGTATCGGTTTGGACTGTTAGATGTGGCGTCGCTAGCTTGGCAGACGTCTCGGGCAATTATCTTGAAATGATGCCACGTCCTCGGCTTCTGTTTCGGGTAGGATCTTTCATTGAGATGTGCGTTGAAGGTTTGGGGTATCGAGGCGGGCTTGGAGTTGCTCGAGAGATCGCGTTTGTGCTCGTGGGCTCTAAGTTGATACCAGTGGGAACAAGAGGGAGGTGATGGTCTATATATACGTAAAAAAGGTAGCAACTATTCACTACGTGCTTTACTCCGTAGAAGGATAGCTATTGCTCCATCTCAGGCATCATCACCTCGTGGTCCACCCTCACGGTATCATTGGCCCAACTCACCACTGACACTCTCCCCCGAACCAAACCGCCTCTCTTTAACATCGGTTCTCGTTTGAACACTCAGCCCCCTGTGTTAAGCTGTCTTTTTCTTCACCCCCCCAAAAAAAAGCCAAGATCGGTTCTAACTCGTCGTATCGAATCATAGCTTCGCAAAGACGCACACTTTGAGACAGCCGTTGGTGCCGACACATGTACCTTGAAACAGTCTAACCGGTGCCTTGGGAGTGGGTGGGAAGCTTAGTGCTTAAAGAGCTGTCTTGCCCCACGGTCTTGCAGTTTACCCTGCCCTGCTTGCACCTTGACGACTTCATTTGTACGCTTTGGCCAGCGCTGATTCAAGGCCTCACGAGTATTGTCTATCGATCATGGATTGAACCCCAGTCGTCGTGGCGACGCGGCACTTCATACCCCAGACTAATCAACTCATCCTCTATATCACCTCAGATGGCGGCGCTCCATCAGTATGATTACATCTTTGCTCTGACCGTTGTCTTCGCCTGCCTCGATGCTTGGAACATTGGTAAGTCTTTACATAACTCCCAGGGCAAACTCTTAGGATCTCATGCCAATCTTGTTAGGTGCCAACGATGTGGCCAACTCATTTGCGACATCGGTCTCTTCGAGATCCCTGACCATGAAGCAAGCGATGCTCATAGCAACAGTTTGCGAATTCAGCGGCAGTGTATCCGTCGGATCGCGAGTAGCAGATACGATCCGCACCAAGGTCGTCGACCCCCACCACTACGACGGTTCTCCTGATATGCTACTCCTCGTTATGATGTGCACTATCATGTCATCATCTCTCTTCCTCACCTTCGCTACCCGACAAGGACTACCCGTCTCGACGACTCACTCTCTCATCGGCGGATTAGTCGGAGCAGCAACGGCTTCGATAGGCATTCAAAAGGTCAGCTGGGGATGGCACGGCGTAGCGCAGATCTTTGCGGCTTGGATCATTGCACCCGTGATCGCAGGCTGCATCGGGTCCTTCCTGTTCTTGTTTACCAAGAAAATCATTTTGACGAAGCGTTCGGCTGTCAGGAGAGCATTCCTCTCCATTCCATTCTATACCTACCTCACTGTAGGTGCACTCACCATGCTCCTGGTGTGGAAAGGGATCCATACCGTCAACTTGTCAACACAGGATGTAATTATCTCGGTTTTTGCGACCGCTACCGGAATAACTCTCCTTCAGGCCTTCTTTCTACTGCCTTTTCTATGGACTCGCATAGTGCACGAAGACTGGACTCTCAAGTGGTATCATATCTTCCACGGACCAATCCTCCTGTGGCGATCACCACCTCCCCCGACCCCAATTGGCTTCACCAAGCCGCGTATACGAGACTACTACCAGGGACATCTCACCCGTGAGGAACTCAACCACCTACGTAACTCCGAAACACTCCTTCAGTCAGTGCAGACCACAAACGGCGAATTGCCCGACCTCGATCGGGACGATGAATGGATTCTTCCGCCCCCAGCTCAAACACCACCCAAAACCCCGCCAAATCGATTCGAAAGACGACACTCGTCAGAATTCATACCTCCCCGCCCGGAAGGCCAGTGGAGCAGCCCCAAAGTCATGGCATGGAAGGTCAACCGCATGCTGTTACGTGGTTTGGAGAAGGATGTGGTGGCTATGCAGAAGCGGAATAATATCCTCAACTGGGACTTGGAGGATATGCATGCCAGATCAGCTCGCTACGACAACCGTGCGGAATACATGTACTCTGCCCTTCAGGTCCTCACAGCTGCCACCGCATCTTTCGTCCACGGAGCAAACGACGTCAGCAATGCAGTCGCCCCCTTTACCACAGCATACGAAGTGTGGTCCAGCGGCGACATCCCAGAGTACGTAGCCATACCCATCTGGATCCTCGCCGTAGGCGGCGCATGCATCGTAGTCGGCCTCCTCACGTACGGCTACCACGTCATGCGCACGCTGGGCAACCGCCTAACGCTCATCTCGCCGAGTCGCGGCTTCTGCATGGAGCTCGCGAGTGCAATCACGGTGCTCATGGCAACAAGGCTGTCATTGCCCGTGTCGACGACGCAGTGCATCACGGGAGCGACGGTGGGCGTTGGGCTGGCAAATGGGGACTGGAGATGCATCAACCCGAAGCTTGTGGCGTGGATATACCTGGGTTGGCTTATCACGTTGCCGGTGACGGCGGTCATGTCTGGGTGTTTGATGGGGATTATTATCAATGCGCCGAGATGGGAGGGGTGATATGTAGAGTGAAGTGTTTTGTTTTGAGCGATGATGCCCACTTGCCGAAAGACAGATGTCGATTATAATGAAGCCCCTGGCGAAACATATCGCTTGCTTACCTCTGAACCAAAAATATATATCTTTATAATCACTTTATCAGATATCATCCTGAACTCTGATATCTCTTATAACAGTTTATTTAGTTCTATAACAATTTGTTTATTCTCAGACAATATGGTACAGTTTTATAATGAATTACATGTTTTAATAATAGTTTATTAATCAACTTTAGAAGTAGTGGTTCAAACAATGGATTTGCGGATGTACATATCTTACCTACATATCTAATGCCCGAGATTCCATGAGTTTTCCGAGGAAGGAAGTACTCACTGTACCATTTGGCAAACAAGAAGTAGTCGGTGGTTGAAGCTTGTCCCGACTTTACAACTGGCACTGGCATGGTGCAAAGCTATGATCCCCATCAAACATCAGTCGCAGAACATATGGCTTACTATGATTGGGCTGTTCCATTCGGAAACCTGCTTTTGAGACTTGTTCAGCAAATACACGGATAGGTCGATCGCATTAGATATCCTCACATATATGAATGTCGCAGCATCCCCCGGGACAATGCAGATACGAGTTGGGCGGAAACATCTGCAATGACCAATCTGTTCTGTTTTGTTCTTTCAACTTCCAAGAAAAAAGAACGTCCCTTTCGTAGCTATATAGATGCTCTTTCTCAAATCGTTGGGCTTTCTTCTGGCACGTTTACTTCTTTCCTTGTCTCTATATACTATACAGCCTTGACCTTTCCCGGCATCACATAGTCTGGTTGGAGATTCTATGGATTGCCGTTTGTCGGCGGAGAATTTATATCGACTGGTGGTATCCCGGACTCCTCGGTTACAGGAGAGTTGGTCAATCCCCCGAGAAGTAATAACAAGTCCCATCGATCATTGTCTGTACATCGCCTACAAGGGGACTTGCTGGGTCAAGCCGTTCTGTCTTGCCTGAACACAACCAGACCTTTCCCGTGGCGTTAGGTGCAGTCATTCTCTCATGTTAGTGAGAAAGGGTCCCCGTGGCTGGACTTCTATCATCTCGGTTAGGGTGAGAAGGGGGAGTTCTTTGTTCAAATTGGTAATCTGATTCATCCCATGTTCACCACAGGCTGGACAGCGGGCTTTGGAGAAACCAGCGCAGTTCATACACGGGAACAGTGTAATTACATGGGAGAAGTTTGATCCCGAGTTTGTGGGACCATGGGCGGCAATGAATTCCTTACTACGACCATCAGGGAAAGGCAAAGTATATTGGTGAGTCATGACCTCGACTTGAGTTCCATTTCAATGCATCTGACTCTTTCGGTGAACAAAAGCCACCAGCTCCCCCACGACTATGACATCGGGTTCCACAGACTTTGAACTCTAGCAAAAGGAGGACACGATATCTAGGACCTGGACACAATTGAGATACACCCCCGACGCTCATTCTCACTGGAAGTCGATACGCCAAACGCTATTTGATCAAGAGCGGTGCCAGATTACTCGCCTGCATATTTCATCCTGTTTAGTGATCTCATGGATGGTGCTTTAGAACAGGATCTTGGCGTTGGTGTAGGGACGTAGGGTTCGGGAATTCTCTGAATGATTCTAAGCATTGCTACCTCGTGTTCTCATATATATCTGGGGCACCCCCTTCAGGGACAATATCTCATCGAGCCTGTCGATAAGCACCGCCAGTGAACTACTCCACCCTCAGCAAGTCAGCCGAAACAGTATGTAGTGTATAGTTATACAAGTCTGCCATGTAGTGTTTGCCATGGCTGTGACTAGTCACAGATGACGGAACGAATATTTCGTTCGCATGGAATATGGCCCAAATAATCTTCCGGAAAGGTTCGTAGGACACCCACCTGGAGACAGCACTTGTGTTTTCTCCTGTTGGGTATCCAGATGTGCCCCGGCTGTTGCTAGGTGAAGCTTGAGGCGCGGCCAGCAAGGTTGACTTTCTGGTAGAAGGACATGATTGAGATGATGTTTCTTGACGGTAGGGATGGTTCGGCTGATGGTGATCTAACACTGACCACTATCAAATTCATTGGATCTACCCAAATGATTCCCGCATCAAGCAAGGAACCCTAAATTATAAACGCGTTGAAGTATATACATGTAGTAAAGTCGAAAGAAACCCCCTCCTCTCTATCACTCAATTCCCTTAAATGCACTGGGAGTAGTACTCATTCATCTCAACACACTTGTAGGACGCCTCGCACTCAGTAGAGCCCTTGTGGTTCTTGCCGCCGCACTGGTGATACTGCTTGACGGCACCGTTTGTGCCGGTGCCGACGGGTCCGGAGGGGGCGGTGCCGCTGGGGACTTGGTAGACGGGGGCGGTCTCGGTGTTCCACTTGTAGGTGTAGGCAGCGCTGCTGTGGCGGACGATGGGGACGCGGGTGGTG